>MEIZ01000089.1:49725-137916 GCA_001723225.1 Globodera ellingtonae | reverse complement strand
CCTGTAAAGGAGAATTCGCAAAAAAAAAAATAGCATTTTGAAAAATTAGAAAATCGCAAATTTTCGAAATTTTTTCGGCAACTTATTAAAATAAGCACCAGAGGAGATGGGTTTGAAGGCGAGGATGTTACACCGGCATATTTTTTTCCTGATTGTCTCGCTCGGACACCGCACCAGATTCCTATTTTTTTGCGGCTTTTTGGAATTCCAACAGTTAAAAAAAAATTTTGGTTAAATGATCGCGATCGCGTGATCGTGATCGCAATTATCGCCTTTTTGGGGCAGTTCGCCGATCGCGGATCGCCGTTCGCATTAAAAAATTTGAGATCGCCGATCGCGGATCGTCGGTTGCATTAAAAAATTTGAAATCGCCGATCGCGGATCGTCGGTTGCATTAAAAAATTTGAGATCGCCGATCGCAGATCGCCGTTCGCTTTTTTTTTCGACGCGATTCCCATCCCTGATATGGACCATAGAATCTTAAAAAAATAAAACTTATTTAAATTTTTTAATTTCAAACATAATATATTATGTTTAAACTTCTTTATTTTGTTCTTGGATGTTTAGTTTTTTACATTTATTCATCCCATTGTTTCTCAAATTTACGGACTGTCTTGCATAAAGTCACCTGAACCGTCCAGAATTAGTTCTGACTTTTAAAATTGTGACCAAAAAACCGTCCCGAATTATTCTGAAATGCATAAATGAGATTTCCTTTTTTTAAAGTATTACTTTATTACATTGTTCCACCTTTTATAATTTAATTGGCACTTGGTTTTGTAAATTTGCAAATCAAAAAGCGAAGGTATCATACCGCTACGGTGGAATTGAACTCAGGCGCCGGCCAGTTCTATTATGTTAAATTACTTTTGAATTAGTGTTATTATTTGACAATTAATAAATTGAATACGCTTATCACTTGCAATTGTTAATAAATGATTTGGTGTTTAGAAACTTTTTAAATTTGCATTTTTTGGCCCGTTAAAAAATTCATGAATTGTTTTTTCAATATTTTTCATTAAATTTTTTTTGTATAACTCGAATCTTTATGGGCATTTGACCAAAATTGAAGTTAATATTATTTTTTTGATCGACTTTTTGTTAAAATAAATTTTTAAACGAAGACTTTAATTTATTTATTTAATTGAGGATATCTTTTGATTGCATGTAAATCATTAAATTTAGGTGTTTAATTAAGTCATTTGAGGGGTTTTTTACTTAAGCTTGAACCGTCATTCGCCGCATGCCTTCTTCGTCAGATATGCTGGTTATATTGAGATTTCGAGGAACGTATTAAGCGTTGTTGTGGGTTAGTTGTAAAGTTTCTCAAAATTTTATTATTTTAAAATTCTGTCTATTTAGTTAAAGTTTTTTTATTAGTTTTATATGTAATTTTTAATATTTAATATTTTTTGTTTTATTGTTTAATGCCAGATGAAAATATAGCAACCAATTAATATGAAAGTGTTAGATTCATTTAATACTTTGATCTCATTTTTGCGCGGACTGTAAGAAAAAACACTGGATCATGTTGGACTAATCCTGCTGCTTGACGCGGATAATCGCATCCGAAAAATGAAAATTTGTTTGAAACGGCCTTTATTTAATTTAAATAGCAGTGCGCCTGACTCTTGCATCTATTTATACACATTTTGGTATTCATTAAAAAAATCATCGAAATTATCAAAGGGGCCATTTCGGGAGTTGGATATTTTTGCTCATATTTTTGTTCATTAGGGGTAACATTATGATTTCAACAGAGGTTAGAAATTGAGTAGGGAAATATTATAATGTATATTATTAGTTGTTTAAATACTCTTTAGTTATGTTCAAACATGTGAAGGAATTGTGCAAATCTTTTGTTATTTTTTTATTTGCGTTTGCGTCACTTTTTGTCATTTGTTTAGCGCCTCTTATATTCATGGCGTCGTTTGGCCGATCGTTTAAGCCGATAATTCTATTTTACTGCGCGGCTGGCGGGAAGGGAGATGATCAATGTGTTTTTTTCACGTATATTTCGAAAATTCGCTTTGTAAATCGTGAAAATTGATGATTGATTTAGCGCGTGAACCGAGAAACATTTTTTTAAATTTATAATTTTCTTGTAGTTTTTAGCCTTTTGATTTCATTATTATTTATTATGTTCAACATAATTTGGGCCGTAGTTTCTTTCTTACTTGTCGTCTTTTCAAAATTGATTTTTCTCAATGATTTAAAAAAAAAAAAAAAGTAAATACAGTATATTATACAAAAGTTAAAACAATTTTTGATCTGCAAAGTTAAATCTTATTTCCTATTTAAAAGCAATTATCAATTTCTTAAAATTTTTATGTTGTGCAGCCATTGTGAAGAATGCCATCAAATATCGTGCTTTGCTACATATTTTCGAATCCTGCTGGTTTAATTTTATCTATTTTATTCTTGTTAAATTGTTTTTATCTTTTAAACAAATTAAACATAAATATAAAATAATATGTAGAACCACTTAAAGTTCGGCGGCGATAAATTTTTTTAAAGTTGGGTTTTGCTGAGATTTGCTAAAATCTCATAAAATGCATTATTAATTTTTTGCGCCAATTAATTAAAGCTTTTTTTATGAGTTGGAGTATCCGTGATTAAAATAAGTTTTTGTTTAAAAGTTATCGTCGAAAGAAAAACTTGTTCTTCAGCTTTCTCTCTCCTCTGCGCGCAATAAGTTTCTGCATACCCGTTCGTGCATAAAAAAAAATGTAAAATATTCAGTTGTGCCACAAATTTTAACTACATCAAAATGTTTGTTTAGCGTCGTAATCCATTTAATTTGTAACTTTTTGATAAAAAATATTTGTTTTGGTTCTTTTTATATTTATATAAACCATAGTTGCTTAAAAAATAAAATTCTTATTTAACAATTTTTGTCATTTCAAATATAATAAAAATTTAATTAAAATAATGTTATTAGAGTCTATAACAAATTCAAAATCACCCTTTCATGCTTACTATGGTTAACAATCACCTCACCTCACATTTTATTTTTATAAACTTTTTTTTCCATCTGCCGTCTGTTTTTCTCATTTGTAGATGTTATATTTCAGTTGAAATTATTGTACAACCGGTTTTATATGCTTGCATGATGCTATCTAATTGAATTTTTTTTCTCACGTCTAATGGTCTTCAGATTGTAAATCAAGATCAGCTCTACAAAATAAACTGCTAAAATTTATATTCCGTTAAACTCAACGCGCATTCTATTAATTTATTAAAACACATTAAGAGTAAATATTTATTGAGCATTTATTAATACGCTGTTTTGAATGCTGTTGCCGCTCGGCGAGACAGTGTTTAGCCATAGTTTTAAGAAGTTTGAAGTTTGTTGTGGTTTGGGAATCGATGGCATTTTTTGTAGTTGGCAAAGACGCTTAATATATATTTATATAGTCTTATATCCTTCAATGAGGCAAAAGCGCAGTTAATAAATGTGATCAGCTGATAATTAAATGCTTAATTAGTTCTAGCTAGATAGCAAATATAAAATTATTTTTTAAAATAATTTCTTTTTACGATTGTTATAGCTATTGAACATGAAAATAATATTAACTTTCTCAATAACTATCGTCTTTTATTCTTCCAATTTAATGTTGGTATTTTTAGCTTATTATGAGTTAAACATTTTTTAGGTGCTATCTTTTAGTTTAATGCTTTCGTCTTATTTTTCCTATCTTTTTGTCGGCTTTTTTTTTTGCATTTTGAGACGACAGGGCAAACTCACGGGATTCTTGGAGCAGACTACAGCTCCGGCATAACCGCTTCAATTAAATTATTTACTTCAAATGAATAAATAAATCTTTTTGTTTAATTTATTTAAAAATTTTTTAATTATTTTCATAGTTTAAAGAACTACACACTATAAATTATTATTTATTGAAAAAAAAGTGTTACAAAGGAAATTCGTTTTAAAATTTTAACAACGGAACGTTTGTAACAGATCCCGACGTTCTAGGCTGACGATACGAATTTAAGTTGGCCTCTTTATTTCACACTCACTTTGAGTGATTATGGGTTCATATTTTCAAACAATTGCATTAACTTTTAATAAAAAAAAAACAATTTTTTTATTTATACAGTTTCTTAATATTTTTAAAATTCTAATGAATAATCAAAGAATTAATTCATTTTAGTTATTTATTAATATAATCTTTTATGTTTAAATGTTTAAATAACTTTTGGGTGCACATAATTGGGTTAGAAGTGGCCCTTTATTCCTTTCTGTAGTACGACAGTTTGTCTTGGGGTTTTTACACTTTATTTATTTATAATGTTTAAAACAAAAATTGCAAGACAATTATATATACTATACATATTATAAACGTTTTCTTAAATTTATATTTTAATTTCTTATACATTTTTGCGATTCAAAATGCTTTTAATTATTATTGTTAACTGCTTTTTTATTTTAGATACTTTTAACGTTTTGTTGTTTTTGATTAAGAAATTTTGTACCCTTATTTTGTTTATTCCCGCTCGCATACTACAACTTAATTGCAAAACAAAAAATACTTTCCACACGCACAACTTTTACAGTTAAATTATCTATTTTATTTTCTGATTTTTTTTTCTTAATTTATTCTTTTTCATTCCCAATAATATTTCTTTTAATAAGCACTTAATTTTTTTGGAATTCATTATAACGGACGTCCGTTTAAAATGAGCACTTAATAATTAATTTCTTATATATTTTTGTTTATTTCCAGTTACTTGTTTCCTCGCGGTGCAAACAAAAAAATACTTTCCATGCATTCAACTCCAAATTTAAATTTTATTATTAGTTTTTATAGTTAATTTAATGTCCATTTTTAATTATATTTTCACGTAATTTAATAAATTACTTTTTACTTTAAAAATTTTTTTAAATAGGAAACTAATTTTAATTTATGTTCAAATCTTCTTAATGTGATGACCAAATTATAATTATATTTTCATGTAATTTAATTCCATTTAAATTACTTTTTGCTTTTAATTTTTTTAAATAGGAAACTATTATTTTAATGTTTCATTCCTTTGCATTTTTCTACAGTTAAATTATCTATTTTATTTTCTGATTTTTTTGTTCGCTTAATTATTCTCTTTCATATGATAATTTGTTTTAATATGCCTTTATTTTTTGCAATTTATCTAATGGACGTCTGTTTAATAATAAGCACTTAATAATTAATTTCTTATAATTTTGTTTTATTCCAGTTTCTTGGTGCATATGTATTTGTAAAGATGAGATTTATATTGACAAAAACTTGAGCATTATTTTCTAGGGTTTGCTCTTTAAAACTCTTAGGAAAAATTTTTTTTTAAAAAGTTTATTTTTTTAATTATCTATTTTCAAAATCTTTGCCAAAAATACTTCTAAAGCCATACTATCATTGGGCAAATTTTTAGCTTCTGTCTTTTGTTTTTTACAAGAATTACAAATTCACAAAACAGTTGGACTGCTTATGTTGCAATTTTAGACATAAATAATAAAAAGGACTGAAACTTGTTCTTTTCATCTTTAGCGGATTTATTATAAATTGAGGTGTATCCTTTTTGTGCAAACACTTTCAAATTTTTAAAAAGGCAACGAAAATACTAAAAAAGTGTTTCTAGGGGTAATCCGGGGCGTAGAATCCGATCCTGGCATCCATTTTGCCAAAACCAAACCTCGAACTTGAATTCAAACAATTTTCAAAAATTCAATTTGTTAAAAAAGCCGAGTTGTTATTGTAACTAGTCCGGGGTTCGAAATCGGTCAAAAGGAGGCCAGATTCGGAATTGCGTCCCCAAATACCCCTAGAAAACCCTTTTTACTGAATAAAATTTTCATCTTGTTTCCGAAAAATCACCGATGTGGAAAGGTTTATAGATTGGGATTTTTTATTTGCGTATATGGTTTAATTGCTAAAGGTACAGTTGGAAATTAATATCTTCGTAAAATTTAATTTTGACATTTAGTAATTTTAAAAGTTAGGATTATGCCTTGGTATGCCTTGTAAATTTATTTATTAAATTATTGCGAATAATATGTGATTCTGAGGTTCAAATCGCGTTACTCGGCAGTTGTTTCTTAATATTCTTTTACTTATCATTTGAATATTTATTGGACCAATGAATGTTTATTTCCTCTTTTTTTTGGCTAATTAGTTGTTTATATTAAAAGCTAGATTGTTTAGATTTAACCAAAAAACCTTTTCTTAATTTAGAATTAATTTAGAGTTTCAATATGTTTTAGTCAGGATTGTAAATTTTCCACACTTTGGTCATGGTTTTACTCAAAACTGAAATAATTCTTTATTTATTTATGAGTCTTATTTTTCATCATTTTTATATCTTTTAGCTTTTCATTTATATAATTCATATTATGTCGTCCTCCCCGTCGACCTTAACATTATCTTTAACGTTATTTTACAGAATGGCATCTACTGTGTTTTTTAATACTCATTGATTTAAATAATTTATTACTTTTGGTACCAAAAAAACAATTTTAATAAAATACTTTAAAAATATTATTTTATATTTATTTTTTTAACTAATTTTATGATTTAGTCATAATTCTACATGCCGCAAAAACGCTCGAGGCAAGTTCTTCCCAGTTTATCGGCCGGGTAAACTACCCGCGGCACAACAAATGGGGTTAGGAAAATTGGAAGTTTGCATTTTATACAATAAGAAGCTGTTATTAATACCCTTTTTTAAATATATTTTACTTAATAACTTAAAACGATTGATTTTTTCGGAATATTTTTTGTCAAATAGTTGATCCGTCTATTTATATGTAATAAATGTAAGATAAAAGTTTTTGTTTTTACAGATAATTTCTTGTTTTTTTCACTATTATACTTACATATTTATCTTTCTTTATTGGGTAATTTTTTTTTTATTATTGGGGTTTTTGGATATAATACAAAATATTTAACTAGTTTTCTTGAACGAGTCGTCACCGCATCCTGGGATTCACCATCAAAATCTATAACGTACTTCTTTATACTACATGTTGACGCCCAATTTTAGGTATATTCACATTTCTGCACATGAAAGTATTATTTTTGATTGCGAAATAAGGACATATTTGCTTTTAGAGGACAACTGCTAAAAATAAGAATAATGCGATTAATAACCTAAAATATTTGGTGCGGAAGAATTTGTTTTTCAGCAAAAGATAACATGGCAGCGCTTTATGCAAAAAAATATAAATTAAATGTTGATTTTGATAAAATTCATAAAATAAACATTATAATAGTAATGCTAATTTATCAATTAAAAGCTTATGCTTAATATTTAAATTAATAAAACATTACTTAAGTATATAATAAAAACCATCTGCTTTGAGAATATAACAAAAAGTGCCAAACTTGCGCTAACTACCGTCAACAAGTTGGTATTTTAAATTAATCAGTTTGTTTATTATGTTTCAGCAATATTAAATTCCATCCTTTTGTTAATTATTTAAACCTTAACTTCAATTACTAATTTAAGGCCTTTTTTAGTTTTCTAAATAATTACATATTTTGCTTGCAAAATGGGAAAAGGCTAAGAACTAAGAGCCACAAAGCAAAATGCCACGGATAAAAACTGAATTAAACATTTCCTTAATGCTGACTCGAGGCAAAACGGTAAATAAGTGCTTACTCAAGCGGGTTTGAACCCAATACGCCACATCAGACTACCTAACTTCTCCGTTTGGTAGGAGATTTGCAACCAGAATTTCAAAACATGCGGTTATTTTAATTCCGTTAATTTTGTTTAAAAAAATTTGTCCAAAATTCACAAAATGATTTTAAACCGTGAAAAAATATTAAGCTTTCACATTGAAATAATTTTAACAAGTTTAAATGTTTTAAAATAATTATTAAATAACATAAATGTCTCGAAATATCTTGTTCAACCTAATAGAACTCTTGCTTTAATTGTATTTTTGATTTTAATATTATTTTGTTTTTTTCGTAGATATTGAAATATTAACATTGCAACATGCTTTTTGTTTATTGCTAATTAATAAAATATTTAATAATAGTTAAGATCTTCAAATTCACTTTAACTACATTGCGGAAAATCGACTGTTTTGTGGGTTTTCACTGCATTGGAAAGAATGCTGATTAGCTCTTCATATTAACCGCTGCTCTGCGGATTAATTTATGAACTATTTTATAATATCCAGTCAAATTTCATTGAAATATTTTATTTTAAATATATTGTAACAATTTTTCAGATATTCAGTATCAATTGAAAGTATTATTATTTAATTTTTTGAATTTTTAGTAATGTATTATTCACCTTGAATGAATTTAATGAAAGAAATTGTTTTATAATTAAGTACTAAATTTTTTGAATATTAAGTTTTAATTTTTAACTTATATCTCTTAAACATCGCATTTCAAACGCTATTAATTTAACAAAGTTTTTATAAAAAATATAAGTAAAATATTTGAAGTCGCACCGCGAATGTCGGTCAATCATTAAATTAGCACTTTTTTCAACTGCTTGACATTTATTTAAATTGTTTCTTCAATTATAAATTTGGGCCAACAGTTCCAAAATATGAAATAAAAAAAAGATGGAGCCAATTTATTCTCAATAACCTCCAATATTGATTAAAATTGATACAAGGTTGCTCCAATTCGCAAGCGCAATTTGATGTTAATTTTTGCTTTGACTGAACTAAAATGAAAAAATGAGACGGAAAAATCAAAAATTGATTGTTTTTATTGAAGGCAATGCCCATTGAGTGAAGATGCTGTGTGCTCTGCACCTTCCCCGCCTTCCCCCACGCCCCCCCCCGAAAAAATCGATGAATATTTCGGTCCTTTTTAGCGATAATTTTAATGGAATTAAATGCATTTTTCAGTTTTTATTGCACAAAAAATAGGAATAATACTAAAATTTTTGTATTTAACAAATGCTTACGCATCGCTATCTCTCAATTTAGCACACTATTTCGTTGCATTTATTTTATCAATTCTTATTTTACATTTGCATGCCCTTTTTTCATGGTTTTCATTTAATAAAATCAAAAACAAAGTTTAAATTCGTTCATCAACATTAGTGGGAAAAGGCATTTTCAGTGAACGAAAATATTTCTAATAGAGCCAAAAAATTTTTGTTTGTTTGGTCCAAGTTTCCCGTCTCTAATTATAAGTATTGAAGTTTCAATATTTCTTCAAATATTTTTGACAGGAAATTTGCGCTCATTTTTA
This sequence comes from Globodera ellingtonae, assembly GCA_001723225.1. Taxonomy (NCBI): domain Eukaryota; kingdom Metazoa; phylum Nematoda; class Chromadorea; order Rhabditida; family Heteroderidae; genus Globodera; species Globodera ellingtonae. Next base: position 128,716 of record MEIZ01000089.1, on the reverse strand, counting down.
TGCATTTTATGAACAAAAATAATTAAGAGCACCAACTTTACACAAAGTTATGAAAAAAAGGATTTAGAATTAATGAACAATTTTATTTTTGTTTACAAGAAGTTTGTTTTGCAGCTTAATTGTTTCATTTAAATATCAAAAGTGCTGTTTATAATTTATTTGATCAAATACGGAGTTAAATTGTCAATAACTCAATTTTTAATTTGAAATTTCATTTATCATAAAAATAGAATTTATTTGCCAATCAAATTATTTAAAAAAATAGAAAATAACAGAATGGAAATACGCAATTTAGGTATTGCATAACAATTGCAATTAAATTTAGGTGCTAGGTCGTTTCGTAAATTCCGCCACTATGGGCGTTTCGTAAATCCGCCACATATATTTTATGAAATAGTTTTAGACATCATAACTTTATTCACACCGCACTAAATCAGTTAAACCTTATACCATTGGAAAGCTCTAGATGAATAGAGAAAGCAATACAACTAAGTTGAAGTGAATTGCCAAAAATCGGGTTCTTTTGTGGTTTTCTGATCATAACTTTTTAAAAGTTTGACTTACTGCTTAGTTTAGTTTTACAAATAGTTTCTACTCATTTAGAGCTTTCCATTGATATAAAGTATAACTGATTTAGTGAGGGTGAATAAAGTTATAAGTTGGGCGGGTCTTGACTAGACGGGCTTATTCCATCTAAAACTACTTCATAAAATATATGTGGCGGATTTACGAAACGCCCTGGCGGATTTACGAAACGCCCACAGTGGCGGAATTTACGAAACGACCCAGCACGTTAAATTTATATGCAAAATTATTAAATTTAAGTACAATTTTGACTTACTAATAAAATTTGTTTGGGTCAAGTCCATTGTTGTTCAATGGTCGTCTCCACTTGAATTTACACCCCTAAAGTTGACATCATCAATTGACAATTTTCAATCGTTTTTTACAAGAATCCGTCAAGTAATTAATGGCCTAGTTGTTTGTCTTTTCGGTGAAAATATATAGCAATAAAACTAAAGTTGCAAATATCCATTACCATAAAGTTTTTTACATTTTGAAATATTGGAAATTTAGAAAGATAAAATGTGGGCGTAGCTTCGTTAACAATTATAATGAAATTTTGGGAAAAAGTGCCTAGAAAATTGAATTTCTTCAACAATTTCCCGAAAAAGTGTTCTAAATGAATGCTAATTCTGGACTTCTCTCGTCAAACCCTCTGTTTGCATAAAAACATGTAAAAACTTGAAAAAACTGGTTACCGTATATACTGTTGTAATCCCCCAACCTCTAATAATCCCCCACTCTCTGAGTAGGTTAAAAAATAATCCCAAATTCGCTTCGAAATTTTCTTATTTTGAAATTGGATCAAAATATTATAAAAATCTTCACAAAATTCGAAAATAAGGACAAAATAAGGATGGAAGCCTAAAAGAAGGACAAATCTTATAAATAAGGACATTTAAAATTTATAAGATTGGCACCCCTCAAATAAGGACAAATCTTATAAATAAGGACAAATGGCATCCCTGGTTTAACCACACTCATTCATTCATTCAATTCAATTCAATTCAAAAAATATTTAAGTCAAACAAAATGTAAATAGAACCTATAAAATAATTTAAAAAGAATAAATGAAATTTCAATAAAAATGTGCGAGAGAAAAGGGGATGAAAACCTGTAACAAAATAATAAAATAAATTGTCAAAAACATTATCTATATGCTAGAGTTAAAAAATTCACAATTATAAATCTCTAAAAAATAAACAATTAACAAAAAATAGTAAGCAAATCAATACAAAAATTACTCTGCGCAAAAAACTTTCAATGACAGGATGATGACTTGAATCAATTTTACTTTTTGTTGAGGCGGATGTAGGAACTGCTGAAAAAGAGCAGGCTTTATAATAAAATAAAAAAAATAAAATAATCCATGCATGGCGATTAATTAATATTTATTATTAAAAAAACTTTAAATTTCTATTCAATATTTCTATAAAAATTCTAGGCTCCCAAAGTGATAATTCAAATTGTTATCTGTTTAATAAATAAATTAAAAAAATAAAAATATTAATGCTGAAATAAAATGTTTATAATAATCTTAACTAAATAAAATAATTCAAAATAACTATAAATAAAAAAAGACAATTTCAAAAAAAAATTATTTTAATTTATATTTTTTAAATTTGAATTAATTAATTATTGTTTTTGAACATGATCGAGAATATGAAAATTGTCTTGCTCAACCTAATTAACCTGTGTTAAAACTAAATAAAAAGGGTATACTTTTCTTTGTTACACTTTTAAAAATTGTAATCAAAACTAATATATTAAAAAGACAAATTTAAAAAAGTTATCCTTTAATATATATTTTACACAACAAATTATTCAGTTGTTTTTAAAAGTGTATAAGCCTGGTTAAGATTTATAGATTTTTACCTATTTTTCTGCAGCTTTGTTTTGGCGAGATTTCAAATGTTCGGCAGCATTATCATAAAACATAACTGGTTTTGGGTAGTTTGGGCGCAAAGTGTGCAGGAATCGATTTAAAATTAAAAAAGATCAAATAAATAGTAAATGTCAAAAAATAAAAAAGCTATAATATAATTGTTATTTTTAGTTACTTAAATTGTTCAAAAAATATTAAATCATTTAAAGGATACAAAGTTAGGTTGATTGCACAATTCTTAAAATCACGCAATCTGCAAATTTAATAAAGCAAGTTTCTAAAATTTCTTTCAAAAACATGATGGCCAGCTTTTTGACGGGTTGCGAACAAAATATAGCGCATGCGACCTTTAAACTGAAGTTATATTAAACATAAAAACAAAAAATTATATAAAAATTTGGCGATAGCACGATAACATTAATTTTAACAACGACATGATGAATGTTTCTGGTCCATCAAATACAAAAAATATAACAAGTATCAACTGAAGGAAAGTTTAAAACAAATTAATCAAAAAATATTAATTAAGTAGTTAATTAAATATTCTTTAATATTTAATATTACTATTTTCATTTTTTTCTATGCATTTGTGTTCAAACAATTAAAGATTAAATATTCAATTCTCTGCCAAACACTGAAAAAGACTTTGGATGGGGTCTTGGAATTACCTTGTCGGCATTTTTTAATTTATAAAAATGTTATATAGTGACTTTGTTAATTTATAAAAATTAACAATTAAATTTATCATTAACCACTTAAAAAGATATACCCTTACTTAATAAAATTCATATAGAAAAAAATTAAATTAATCAGTCACTATATTTTCAAATTTTGCAAAAAAATTTAAATCTAAGCAAACATGAACTAATTATAACAACTACTTAAATCAACGAACATTGCGCAGGGTGCCGTTTTGTGTTTCGGATTATACAATTGTTAAATAATTAGATGCAAAAATATTGTCTTGAAATTTACATAATTTACAAAACCAAATCGCATTGAAATCAAGACAATAAAATCATACCAAAACAATTATTTTAAAATGTAAATAGGTTAAAAAACTTATGGCAATAAAGATAATCTGACTTCAATATATAATATGATTTTTATAAGAAATAATTTGCTGATGGAAAGAGGGCGCTTTGTCTTGACGTTCTGAACAATAAAAATAAAAGAAAAAACAAAGCAATAATCTAATTTATGGCAGTTTGTATAAAGAAACGTGTGTGCCATGATTAATTTATATAAAAACACTACGATTAAAAAGAATTACTTTTCAATAATATAGAAAAAATTTTCCGATTATTAAAAATGGAAAAAATGAAGAAAAAGGCAAGCACGGAAAACCTGATAAAAAACGACCAAGAACCGCATGAAATCAATAAATAATTAAAACAAAACGTTTAATTAATAAAAATTTCTTACATAAATTCATATAAATCATTAGATAAATGAACTAAAAATTAAATAATAAATAAATTAAGGTATAAGTGTTTGAAAAAATTGATATTAAATATAAAAGAAAATTTTGCTAGGGCTTGTCCGAAATTGTAAATTTCAAAAAGAGTGTGCAGCTCGTCCTCCACGACAGAGACTAAATGTTTAATTTTTATTCAGTGCAGGAATTACAAAATTGCAACAAATGCCAAAAAACTAACGATTTACAGTAAAATGAACGTGGCTCCTAAAATTAACTATTGATTATTATTAAATTGAAATAAGAAATTAAAAAAATTTAGCTATGCACACTTTAATTTTCAAGGTTTTTTATTTAATAATAAAACATAACATTGATCTCATTAAAAAAGACTTAGTAATTATTGTTTAAAAAACTATTTGCGAACTAAGATAGATAATAAAATTGGCTTAAAATTAATGTTCAAAAAGAATACCCATTTAAAAATTAACGCCGTGGTTTAGGCAATTTTGGTTACCAGGCAAAGTGGCGTTTCAGTGACATTCACGAAACATAAAACTTTTAAACTTTATTACTAAGGCAAATGAGCTGAAAGCAATTTTGTAATAAAATGAAAATATTAAAGGATATACGACAGAGCCGGTTAATTTTGTCATTTATTCGATCTGGTATAAATTCAGATCAATGAATTCTCAAAAGATATATAACAACCCTTATTTTATGCAATTAATAAAAACTCACATTTATTTTGTCTTTTTATCTCCATAATGCTTATATCGTTTTTTAACATTTGACAAACGGAAGAACTATTTGATCTGATGTAATTAAAATGTTACAAGTAAGAACGCCATCATGAATTTTGCAAATTGACAACATGAAGTTTTATTATTTTCATGTCAACCAACGCACATCTCTACAACAAACGGCCAGGTTCCGTCAAAAAGGCCCAGATACTAGAAAATCTAAACAAGAATTTAAACCCTTTAAAACAATTTCTAAAACTTAAATCAATTAAATTTGTTAAGATTAATCCAAAATTTTATGTTTAAAAGACAATACTACAAAAAAATAATTTAAAAAATCAACGTTAAAAGTTTTAAGTGGAAAAATTTTTTTTCAACTGTTGAATGAATACGCAATACTAACAAAAACTGTCAAACTACAGTCGCTAGAACCCAATTCCTTTTGCCATTTATTTAAACTGGAATAAATTCAGAGAAATGAATTCTCAGCTTTCTAATCAAAAGATATATAACAAAACTTTATTTTATGCAATTTGCATCGTTTAATAAACAAAACTAATAAATTAGCAAAAAAACGAACACTTAAATAAAATGGCGCTATTCTTGCACTCAGGAAAGCAGCGCTACGCCAAGGATGCGGAGAGGGTTTTCTTGCGGAGAGGGTTTTCCCTCATCTGCTAACCACTACGACCTGCAAGCCTACTGCAATCAAAAGGAAATGAACTCAGAAAGAAGAATCAAACTTTAAGTATGAACAAATATCAAAATAAAACATTTTAAGATAATTGGATTTGTCCATTTCTCGGTGCTTAATTAAGCAAGGTTTCACAATGCAATTGATTCTGCACACTTTGAAAATATTCACATGGCATTACTCTACATGCACAATTTATTCCACCTCATACTCCTAAAAACTAAAAAAATGTCAATCCGAATACATATGTCACAAACTGTAATTCGAACAAATAATTTTTTAGAATGTTAAATATTGCATGAAATCAGAAATATATTTTATTATTGTTTAAATTAAAAAGTTTGGTTATGATACGCTGCTTTGCTTGTTGGTTTTGAATTAAATTTTTTGAATATTTTGCATTTTTATGCCAAGAAATTTGCTGTCCGTGCCACTTTTATCGATTTTTTCCAAGTTCGTTGTACCATTATACGACATTGAATTTTAATCATGTGATTACATTTTAAAAGATGTAATTATAAAATAATGAATGCTTATCCTAATTATAAAAATTTCATAACACCCAACCGAGAAATTGAAAAAGTAAAAAAAACAACTCTGGACAAGACAATGACCGGGATTGTAGAAACAATTATATTTTTTTAAATTTTATAATACTATAAATATAATATCGATAATTTATTTTTTCCAAGTTCTTGTGCAAATAGATGTGATTATATCGTATATTCAACGTTTATTTAATTTGTGAGATTATTAATGCTCCTAAAATGCGCTCGAGAAATAGACTGCTGATAAACCAAAAGGAAATCAATTGTGGATTGCGAATTAATATTTAAATATCGATCTTAATTAAATTGCAAAATCTGCACCGATTGGCGAAGAATATGAATAAAATTAACTATGTTTTAAAGTTAGTTTCAATGTAAAAACAGTTGTTTAAGTAAAAAGAAAGAAACGCTAAATTTTAACTATATTCAATAAATAAATTAATTTCCAACTAAATTTGACAAAAAGTCAAAAAAATTTAAACTCTATTAAAAATGCAGTATAATCAATATCAATCCCTGGTAATGATGGAAACGGGAGATGTGCGAGACTACTACTGCATTTGATCAGGATTAAAACTTATTAATAATCAATATATCTCTGAACAAGACATGGAAAAACTAATACTGAGCTACATAAATAAATATTAAATTCACTTCAATAGAACTGTAAAAGACAATGATTGCGAATTAGAGTGATGATAACCCAAACCAGAGTGCAGGACTGGATTAAAAAATCAGCAAAATAAATTAATTACCCCCCGCTAACAAAACAAAGCACGATTGCGGCCGACGATATTAGATGGCCCATACTTCAAATGCTGCATAACACATAAAATAAAATCAATTAAGCAATTGATAATTGCTTATACAAATATGATTAATAAACTTAACTTTGAAGATACAGAAAGGATAGAACTTGCGATAAATAAGCTAATACAGAGAACATATCACTTAGCCATCGATGGAAACTGGTTAAACAAATTTATACAAATATATTAAGCAAGCCAATTGATACAAAAGATAAATACAAATTATAACGATCAAATAACAGCAAAACATTCTACATATTATGTTCTATTTTGATTATATTTAAATAATTGAAATAAAAAGAAAATAAATTTAAAACAACTATATAGTGTCATACGTCTGTAAATTCAGCTTTAATTAGATATATTTGTAACTAAATAATGAGAGCAAAAATATAACAAAAATAATCTCAAATTTGAAGTTTATTCAGGCGTGCGCACGGCATACGCGGATATATTCGGATATGGACGGATAACGGATATGGAATTTCGGAACGTCAAGGATACGGTCGAGTAACGGATATGAAAAATGCACTTATCCGGTGTATCTGCTGTATATCCGCGGATATGGGATTTGGAACAATTAATTAGTAATTTTGACTCATTTAAATAAAGTTGCATAACAACAAAGCTGTCTGAATACCATAAGGCTGGGAAAAAGATACAAAAATTAGCCGTCATCAAATTTCGGCAGCAGAAAAGCCTTCAACAATGTTCTCATTTTGGTTTCATTTGTAAGAACGTATACATAAAGCGCTGATATCGAACTAACTCCAAAGTCTTCGACTCTTGATTTTCTTTCATACCAATTTAGAGCCCGGATCTATGAAATGATTTGTTCAATAACACAAATTACGTAAATAAAGGGAACTAACAAGTCCCCATAAATGCAAAGATAAAAACAAATATATAATAAAAATAAATCGATAAAGCATTGTCTGTTATATTATTTTGTTGAAAGATTAAATTCTCAGATGCAACGTTAGAACCATCCAGTTATCACAAACTTGCGTAATTCAACCTGAATTTATTAAATAAAAGGAATGTTTTGTACGATCCATTTCGAATTTAGAAGTTGAAATATCAACTTCACTTTAATTTTTTTCTTGATAATTCTTATTTATATATTCAATGATGATTCATGCCAATTAATTTCAATTATACCATCTTCGGAACCACATTTAACACTCTATTAATGTTTTGAAGCAATTCTGTGAATATCTTTTGTGTTTAAAGTTTTTAACATGCAAATTAAAGAATTCATTTAATGTTTCTTTCATTTGTAATTATATGGCGTTGGTAAAACAAATGAAGTGATCATTGCAACATAACGCTAATAAGAAATATTTTTCAAATCAATTGATTTTTTATTTGTTTTTTTTAATGTTTATATAGCACTTAAGTATCTAGTTCAATAATAGTGTTAACAAAGGAATGCTGGTATTGGTGGTGCAGAATTAAGTATATATTTTTTATTAAAATTTTTTTAATTTTCAATTTTAGTTCAAAAATTTCTTATTTCTGAATTTTTCAAATAGTAAATAATATAAAAATTTCATTGCGCTCAAGCAATGTGACGCAGGTGAAGTGCTAGATTTAAATTATAAAAAAATCAGCTAAAAATGCTAAAAATAAAAAACTTAAATTAGGTAAAATAAAGCAGAAAAATTAAGCAACAAAGAGATTGATCAGCAACTGTTCTGCATAAACTAACCAATACAAAAAATGAGTGTGTTCCCACCAAGGGAAAAAGATACTTAACATGAAAATGTGCTCGTTCATATGAATAATTAAAGTTATACCTAAATTAATTTAAACGTAAAAATGTTATTAATTCGCAACGCAAGCACATCGTGCGAAAAACATAAGAGTTAATAGCTGTTAGTCGTTAAATTGAATATTATTATTATGTGTTAAAAATGCAATAAGCCGACAGGACTGAACGATGCAGAATGTAAAATTTACAAATCAACAATTTACATTTGGAAAAATTATGACAATGGATAAGCAACAAAACCCAACGACTATGCGCGATTCTTTTTCCCATCAACCCGGCTGGAAAATATGCACAATTTGTAAATTAAGCAACTTTTTACAATAAACATTGAGTTAGCTTAAGTACTAATCATTGCAGATTTTTTTAAATAATACGAAACTGATTTCCTCCAATTGTCGGCTGTCGAAATGATGAACTTCGTAAATCAGCAACAACATGTTGTGGATTAAGCAACGATTATATGTATAAAACAAACACTAAACCACAAAATAGGTATTATAAAAGAAATGATTTATTCTAATACCTTTATCCACATTCAAAATAACTTTGATATTATCGTTTTTGGGGAAATTTTGAATTAAATTTCCATTAAAAAATTTTACGACAAAACTTATGTTACACCCTAAATAAAAGAATATTAATAAAAAAACCAAATTAAACGAACTTTTTAAAACTAAAAATTTTTTTAAGTTCGTACATTAATTATGTCTTTAATCTAAATTTTGGGTTCAAAACTCTTATAAAATTGAGTCAAAGATTCAAATGATCTCGGCGGCGCCAATCGGCACCGCCGACCCCCTTCCCAAAGTGAAGCAGATTTTTGAAATTCCATAAAAAACGCAAAAAAAATAAAATGTCTTTTCCCCACCCCTTACCCCCAAACTGAAAAAACCGGTTATTTTCTGAAAAAAAAGATTGAACAGTAGAGCTATAATAGAACCCCTATTCATGCACCATCCAATCAGAAACAACCGCAAAAACAATACTAAGCTTCATTAGTAAGCATTTGTTATTGATGATCAAATTCCTATAATATTAATCAAAATCTTTTTTTTCAAAACGCTAATTGTGAGAAAATTCGATTTGGATTCTAACGATGAAAATGCAACTCATTAAAAAATAAGAATTCTGTATTGAAGGTATATGATTTAAGGATTTTAGAAAGAGAAGAAATATTTTAAACACTGCTTTGTGTTTACCCAAAAATGTGCCACTAATTTTAAGCATACAAACGAACACAAATACACAAATCTAATAAAAAATGCAAATTAAATGGTCGGGTGTATTGCGTGCAATCATCTGTGAAAATTTGACTATAAATAACAACTGCTATGAAATTAATACTAATAAGAAAATGCTAGATTGAAATTCAGCTTTATTAATGAACATTTTAACAATCTAGACATGTGCGCAAATTAAAATTCAAAACCCCAAAATAATAATTAAAAACAAATTAAAAATACAAAAAATAATTTTAAATTAAAAATTATAAGCATAATTTTCGCAGCATTCTAGAAAAATATAATTGCATTTTGCATTAACATTAAAAGAAGCATCTTTGAATATCAATTTGTTATAGCTTATCAAACCAATAAAATTAATAAAAATCGAAACAAATACTAAAAATCAGATATTTAGTTTCAAACCAAGATTTATTAAATTTTAATTAATAGCTCAAATTAATGAAAACCACCAACGTCAAATACCGTATCCAAACCAAGAAAACAAAAAGATCATGGTATGGCTAGACAACCCATATTAAAATTCATTTGTTGACAAAAATACATAAATGACCAAATAAACCAAATATTAAAGCTATAGTTATATATAAAATTTTGCCTTAGAAAGCATCTACTGGAAATCTTATAGCTTATAAATACACGATGTATTGAAATTAATGCAAAATAAATCACCTATTTTCCTTAATAAATCAAAGTAAATTAAATTGAATATCTAATATGTAAAAATCATTACTAAATTTGAAGTCTTTAAAATTATTATCCTGATTTTAACAATTTTTGGTAGCAGGAAAAAATAGAATTAATCCGACTAAAAACATATTGAAAATCTTAATTGAACTAAATTAAAAAGGTGTCTTGCTTAATTGTAATATTATAATCTAATAGTCAATAATGGACAAAAATCATGCATTACTAATTTGCGACAACAGCTCGTTCAGCTCAATTAACTTATCTGACTATCATCCTCTTTTTTAGCAAGTTAGGAGCGAGAGTATTTGGTTAATAAAAATATTCAATAATGAATAAACTAAAGAAGAAATAATTAATTTTAAAATTTAAATGCCGAATTAGAGCAAAAAATATGCCACTGACTGCCTCAGCAATCCTCTATGATTTATATCAAAAATGTTAGACATTTACAATATACATATTAAGCAAAAATACAAAACTTAAATAGAATGATGACGAAAGTAACGACTGTATTTATAAAAATATTTTCCGAATTCTCAACTCTTACGGTGGTGTTAAAAATTCTAAAACAATTTTTAATTTTTCGGTAATATTACAAACAAGTCACAGGTCTTTCTTTTTGATTGTAGGAATTCACTGAAAAAAAAGCACGAGGGTCAGTTTTAAAAAAAAAAGTAAATATGGAATCTTATTTTTTTTTGCTTGGGACTAATCTAAATATTAATCTTTATCGTTTTTATAAAATCAATTGTAAGCTTTTATTATATATTTTGCGAATTAATGGCAGTATATGGACAAAGAAAGCTTATTTCATTTATTTTTTGATATAAAAAATGTCGGCTTCTAATTAGTCGGGATGGAATTTATAGTTACTAAAAAGCCCAAAAATTAGGGGTGTAAGTGGCCACAAAATTTTTTAGCGATATTTATTAATCAAAATTGATTTTGACGATTATGAAATTGAAAAAGTTTATACAGAATATCAAAGAACAATTAATTTAAATCTAGCACTCAACTTGAATTTTATCGTTTGCGCGTTCAGCAAAAAATTAAATTGGTTAGAAATCAATGAAATACAATTTTAAACTGTTGAAAAAAACCCAACCAAATTTATAAATTATTATAAAAAATGTCTCTGATCATAAACATCTTACAACTTATCCGCCCAAATAGTTTAAATTCAACGTAATCAAAAAAAATTATATTGCAATTTATTTACAAATATAGTAAAAAGATAAAAAAAATTAGAAGTTAAAATAAGTTTTTATTTCTAAAAATTCTGAAGTAATTAAATAAAAATATTTAATTGAAAAAAATTTAAATCTTAAAATAAATTGCAACACATTTAGTAAACAAATGAAAATGAACTGGAATGTCCATTTTAAACATATAGCATGATGAACAATACAAGCGTGCTGGATCGTGCCCGCTTGACCATCGATCACTCGTAAAAATATTTTACAATAAATATAAAACATAAGATTAAAATAATTATTTTTAAAAAATTGAAATATTTGATTTGAGAAAGATTTGAAGCTGAAAGGGTGGAAGCCAGGCCCAGCGGAAGGGCTCGCGGGGCGCCGCAAAAAGGTAATCATAGATTTACCGAAAATATTTTAAAGACGTGGAACTAATTATTAAATTGCATTTTTTATAGCTTATAAACAAACGAAAATCTAATCCAAATATTTATTCTCATATTAATAATTAAGCATTTGCAAAAAGCTAAACAATTATAATTAGTTCTTAAAATCACAAAAACATTGGTTGTATGTGCGTTCTATTAAAATATCAATTAAACAAGAAATTAAAGAAATATTATCAATGATAATAAAAAAAAATATTGTAAAAAAAACAACAAATAACTAATTAGTGCCAAGAAAAAAGGGTTACACACATAATTCCACGGCTTATACATTGTTTTTGACAAAAAATGAAATGTGTGGAAACTTTAAAAAATTATATTAAATTGAAGATTATCATAATAAAATCGAGTATCTCTTAATTTACAAATTTTTACACTTATAAAACCTAATATAAAAAGCAAAACATTAAAAGGTTAATTTGAATTTGAGTCTAAACCAAATATGCAAAATAAATAGAGAAAAAAACAAAGCCCTTTTTAATGATATTTTGGCTGCCGGACGGCGAAAACTAAAAGGCAAAATACAAACAGTGTCGGTACCGGGCAATTTACGTTTTCGTCAAAATGCATCGGTCGGAGATTATTTGTAAATGATAAAAAATACAAAATAAAAAATATATTCATAAATTGAGTAAACAAATATTGTATCAAATATATTGATGGCAATTATGTCTATTGGTATTATAAACATTTAAAACCAATTGCAGGTCCACTCAATAAGTTGTCCATTGAATGGTGCATCCAAAATAAATAAATTTGTGTTCCGGGTTTAATTACCCAAATGTGGGGTGTCGCGACTGGCGCGAAAAAGCCTTTATTAAAATCGAAAAATAATAATAAAACTAAAAAACTAAAATAAAACTTATAAAAATATATATAAAGGAAAGTTAAAATCCTAACCAAAAATAAATAAATAAAACTAAAAATTTATAAAATAATTAACACTAAAAATAAAATTACACATAAAATGATAAGGAAGAAAATGATGAAAAAGCGGTCGATTGATGTGAACAAACAAACTAATAAAAGTAAAGACAGCGGAAAACCAATTATTTGCCGTCGTACAAAAATGTGCATCCAAAAATCGTAAAATGGAAATATGTAAAGAAACATAAATAATGGGAAAATAAATAAATGGTTGTACAATTTATGAGAAAATAATAAAAATATGACCATTTGAACAAACCCAATTAAGTAGCTACCCAAGCCTCCTTCCCGTTTCCCAATATTTAAGGAAAGCCCTTTGCTCAGTCGAACCATCAAAATTACAATTGGCAATAAATAAATTTGACATCAACTCGCTTTAAATACACGTCCGTCCGTCCCTAATTCAAATTTTGTTGGTCTGATTGAATTCTAGTCTCCCTAAAAGCAAGGGCTTTCTTCAAAACAGCGCGACCAAATGAATTTATGCGCCGAACAAATGTGTTGAAATTTAAATTGAATTTTTAAAATTGTAGAAATAAAACAAAAATGTTTTTTAAAATTAAGTTAGTATTACTTTCAAAACATTTTTTGATATTTTTTGAACAATGAAAGTCCCGAACCCGGTTTTTCGGTCCCGCAGGGACCGGGACCAACCGGAACTAAAATGTTTCTGAATTTTTGGAGATGCAAAGGCAGATAGTCACTATTCCTTTGGCACACAAATAGCGGCGAACGTTTCCATAAACAGGGAGTGGGCAGACAGATTCTGGGGGAGTACATAACCACCGAATGGGCATTTTGTAATTTGCAACAAAATTAACGATGAAATGTCCGCGCCTATTTGCTAAAAAAATTTTTTTCTTCTGGTGACGAAACGATTTTAGTTGGATACCGTTGTGGTTGCGTCAACAATCAGCAAATTTTGGTGTGGACTCCCCGTCTAAAAATGATTGACCATAAGGCGAATTGGCCTCATTTTACTACCTTTAAAAAATAAATCGGGCAACGAATTCGTCAATAGAATGTAAAAATTGAGAATTTAGAGGTTTTTAAATGGTTGAACTATAAAAATGTTAGCGTCCGGCATACCATTCCGGATTTTTTCCGGATTTATCCAGAAAAATCCCACCGGCAAAATTTCTAACTGAAAATCCGGCTCCGGATCCAGAAATTTTGACCCGGATTTCAGGATTTCCATAACTTATTGAAATTCGAAATTATGCTTGGCAATTTGGCATATTTTGATCAATATTCAAAATGAGAAATTTATCCAGAACATCAGTACATTTCTAATAAATAAGTACAGATGGCACGGCATTTAAATATCTTCTATTTTTCAACCTCCCTCCACAGGGGTCTACTATTTCAGGGGGTCTTCTAATTCAGGGGGGTCTTCTATTTTTCAACCACTCTCCAAAGGGGTCTTCTATTAGAGGTGGGTCTTCTAATTCAGGGGGGTCTTCTATTACAGGAAATACGGTATATGTATTTTCAGTTTTGTCAAGGAGATCAGAATATTATATCATTTATAAATTGTAAAATATTATTAAGCAACGATTTATGTAGAAAACAAATACTAAACCACAAAAGGTTATAGATAAAAAATAATATTTGAATTGATTCCTTGTTGAGTCTAAACAAATATGCAAAATAAATAGAGAGAAAACAAAGACTTTTTTAATGATATTTTGGCTACCGGACGGCGAAAACTACAAAGAAAAAGACAACATACAAACAGTGACGGTACCGAGCCATCTACGTTCCAAATGCATCGGTCGGAGATTATTATAAATGATAAAAATATAAAATAAAAAGTATATTGATAAAATTGAGTAAAGAAATATTGTATCAAACATTATTGATGTCAAATACGACTATTTTTTTTATAAACATCCAAAGCCGTATAAAATCAACAAAACTAAGTATGCGGAGATTGTGCTTATGAACTAGTAATATATTTTGCTTCTTCGACAAATAGAACATACTTTGAATGGTTTAAATGAAAGGAAAAAAAACTAAAGAAAACATGTAAAATATTAAATTATTCCTAACCGCGTTCGAGAAATAAAAGACGACACAATCAAAAATCGAATTTCAAAAGTCCATTAGTCATGTTGGCACGGGAAAACAGGAAATAATTCTATGGTGGAATCATCTTTATGACCGCTGTTTGTTATGAAATATTGATTTATTGGACTGATTAATATTTATTTATAAAATAAAACAAAAAATTATTATTTTAATTTATAACCAAAATATTGTTATCTTACTTAACTAATTACATATTGTAAACAAAAAAAATTGTGAAAAAGGTATAGAAAAATAAAATTATAAGCTAAGCTAATGACAACATCAATTTAGCAAAATAATAAATCAAAAGGCAAACATATTAAATCACAATGGCGTATGAAGATGTTGTGCGCTCAGACGAGCGCTTTGCCGCGATTGCGCTTATGGGGTGGTCCTAGAAAATTAAGTAAATACGTTGGGCTATTCACAAAACAACGGCGTTGTTTTGGTGAATATTTTCATAAAGGAATTATTGAAATAAAAGTTTTTTTTGATTATTCGATTATAAATTTATATGTTTTTAAATTATAAAAATTACGAATTTTATTGAATTTGACTACAGAAATAATTCAATTGCAATTAAAAGGTAATAAAATACATCAACTGTCACAAATTAATATTTAACTATTTGACGTTGGCAGAAAAATAACTGAAAATTCTTGAAAATTAATCCTTTTTAAATCCGATTTAAATTTCAGAAGTTCATAATAATATAACGAAGATAAATAAATCTCATAAAAAATATGTAAATTACATTTATTACTTACATTAATAACATTGAAAATCCATAAATTGGTTGAATGAAAAAAAATTTATAAAAACAAAAATGAATCTATTAAAAAATAAAGATTTTAAACATTAAAACATGCAACCGGAGCGAGACACACTTAATGCGATCAATAAATTCTGCAATAAATATTGCCATCAATTTCTCGTCAATTGTATAATAGTATAGAAAAATAAAATTGATGACGTTTAAATTTTTTTAAAGAAATTTAATAAAATATATTTAATAAAAAAAATTACAAATGTCTAATATAAATTCCAACATACTTTGGAAGAACAAATGTACGAGATGAACAGATAAAAACAAAAATTTGAAATATTTAATGAGCGCTATTAATGTTAAGCCATTTTTTGTCTAATTTATTGACCATGCAAACAAAGTGTTTGTGCAAAATGCAAGTGTTGCTCCAAATAAAATAAACAATAAATGATAATAAATTGAAAATGTAATAAATTTTTCAATCGTGCAAGCAAAATGAAGCGCACCTGGTGTCCCTTTGTCTTTTGGCCGAACTTACGTAAGCGGTAGATACCAGGGATGGGCAAAATCGGAAAATAAAATCCGAAATCCGAATTCCGAAATTCCGGAAAACCAAAAATCCGAAAGGATTTTAAATCCGAAATCCGAATTCACGAAAATCCCGAAATTTTTCCGGAATCCGAAACCCGAAATCCGAAATTTTTTCAAGGAAATTTTTGCATTTCTGATAAACAAAAAAAGGTTTTTCTATCTTATTTGTGCTTCACTCCGATATGCAATAATTTTACCATTCAATTCCTCTCGTCTAATTGGTCAGCATTAAAAGTTTTTGAGAACTTTGCTTTAGATCTGGGGGGAGGGGTCGGCGGTGCCGATAGGCGAGAAAATTTTGAATTTTTGACTGAATTTGTTAAAAGATTTGCAACCAAAATTTTATAAAAACTTTGGGAGGAGTCCGCCGGGAAAATTTTTTGAAATGTTAACGAATCCTGTTAAGAAAATTGGCTTTTCTGTATTTTATGGCACTAGTAATTTACGATCACTCAACTTTGAACAAAGTTATAAATTTTTTAAATATTCAGCGAATACAATCAAAAAATGAAATGAAAACTTGTGATTTGTCATCATTTTAAAAAAATGGGAAATTTTAAAAAGATTTTTGGAATTGTTTACATCATAGTAAATGATCAGAGAAAGTCAGAAAAAATATTAACACAGTCGGGGACCTGAACCCAGACCAAAAGTTCAACTGCCCAACCACTCCACCACTATACCAACACCAAGGTTTTCTACATCTAAAAATCCCATTCTTAGGGGTGCAAAATCCGAAATTTTGCTCAAATTCCGAAATCCGAAACCCGAAATCCGAAACGGCCAAAAACCCGAAATTTTCCGGAATCCGAAATTTCGGATCCGAAATTCTGCCCATCCCTGGTACATTCCTCTGCAAAATATTTAACTTATTATTATTATTTTTACATACCAATGCTTTTTTATAGCTTTTAATTGAATGCTTGTATAGCAAAAATTTTATTTTTATTAATGTTTTAGAAAATTTTCTGTTAAATATATATTTCTTATATTAAAATGTACAAATCCACGTATTAATTTTATAGAACAACCTCAAAGATATACTCATAATCGTCTGATTTCCCATTTTTTAATTCAATAAGACGCATTATTAGTCCCTGTGGACAATTGAACATTAAGCATTTTTTTTTAATTTTTTAATTCTAATCAGTCCGGAGCAACAAATATGTGCTGTGTCATTATTTTTA
The DNA here is from genome assembly GCA_001723225.1 of Globodera ellingtonae. Taxonomy (NCBI): domain Eukaryota; kingdom Metazoa; phylum Nematoda; class Chromadorea; order Rhabditida; family Heteroderidae; genus Globodera; species Globodera ellingtonae. The sequence goes on along the minus strand of MEIZ01000089.1, from coordinate 111,165 downwards.
AATTGTTTTATTATTGCTTTAGGTTTCCATGCGCTATGCACAATATTTTCTAGCCAAAAGGCTAATATAAAGCACTCAAAACAATAATGGCGAACAAACCCAATTAAGTCGCCTACAATTATAATCAGATCCCGTAAGCTGGATCAATTTATCTGTCGGCCGCGTCGAACAGCTCCTTGAGCCTGGCGGCGTCCTCTTTATAAAATTTACGGTGCACGCGCCCGCGCGTTGTTTGTTCGTAGCAGCAAGTAGTAATAGGCTTTCGGCGATGGATTTTTCTCACATTTTATTCGTTCTTTTTATTGTTTCTTTATTTTGCTCTTTAAATATTGTACAATTTTTTATTGTATTTTTATTTTTATTTATTTGTGTGTTAGAATTTTTTTAATGTTTACAGAAATGTGTTTTTGTAATTTAATTGTCGTTTTGTTTTTAAATATTTAAAATAATTGTGTTATCGGCTTTAATTTTTTTTGTGATATTTTATTAAAGCAGCTATTCTTTACGAACTCCTAATTTAATACTTCATCATTATATATGTTTAAGAAAGTTTTAACTTAAAAAAAGTGAACATTAACTTTTTAGTACAAAATTGTGAAAACATTTTTTCATTTTTTAAATCTGAATTAATAGGAGTTACATTGAACCATAAATTGTAATTATGCCACGATTTAAATGACTCTCTCTCGCTGGCCTCAAATCTTTGAGTATGAATGCAATAGCATTTGGGCCCACAAAGTGGCATTAGCGCAAGCTAGAGGTTAAGAATTTAAGAAAAAAGTGTTTTTTTCTAATTTTATTTGTATTGAAGATAAAATTTGTAGCCTTTTATTTCTTTTAAATATAAATCGGTTAATTAATTAACATTTAAGTTTATTGCATTTATATATGCAATTTTGCTCGATTCAGGAGCTAATCAATATATCTGTATTTTAACTATTATTTATCTTATTTTAAATAGAGTAATTTTTAAGGATTTATTGTTTCAATTGTATTTTAGATTTGAGTTTAGCTTCTTTTTTATAACTGTACAATTTAACATATTAATTATTCAAATGTGTTTAAATATTTTTCTTTATTATTTTGCAGTTTGGTGTTTTCTTGACCGCTTCATAGGTTTGAGAAAGATAAGTTTTTAATAAAAATTTAATTACTTTTTTCAAGCACTTTTTCATTTTGCTAAAATTAAAGTTTAAGCGTTGAATTAAAATATTTGCTTTAAAATTCAGATCGAAAAAATGCAAATAAAGATCTTTAATTAGCAATAAAAATTCTTTTCCGGATCTTGACAAGAATTATTCGTCTATTATTGCATTTTATAATTTAAAAAAAAAATTAAATTCGATTCTTGGATTAATACCCACATTATGTATAGAGAATGCGAATTGATAAGCTGGCAGGGAAAGGTTGGATTAAAAGTAATAATAACGTTAAAAAATAATATGAAAATAAAATCTTTGTTTATAGCAAAAAAACAATAAAAAAGATCAAAAAATATTTAAACCTTTAAATTTTTATATATTCTTTTTTGGTTGTTGCGCATCTCACGTACAGGGCAAAGCAAAGACCGCAAAATCTACTCTAGCCTTTCGCTCAAGTGAAGTCGAACTGGAAAGCAATTTAGCTTGTTACAGTTTTAATAAATAAAATATTTTAATTAATAATTTATAATAATAGTTAAAATACAGATATATTGATTAGTCTTGAACCGAATAAATTGCATATATAAAAATTCAATAAACTTAAATGTTAATTAATAAACCGATTTATATTTAAAAGAAATAAAATGCTACAAATTTTATCTTCAAAAAGGTGAAATTATTAAGAGCGTGTGCAAAAAATTAAATTTAAACATTAAAAATTCTGTTAAATATAAGTAATATTAACTAAATTCGAACACACAAATAAATAAAAAATAAAAATATAATAAAAAATTGTATCTTTATCAAGCTTCATTTGAATAGAAAGAAACAAATTAATAATAATTAAGCAAATTCAATGCTTCCAACCGCGCAAAATTGTAAAATTTAATAAATCCCGCGGTAAAACTTTAATTATTTGTTTACAAAAGCGATAATAACAACAAAAAAATTAAATATAGCTTTAATTTAAAAAGTTTCTTTGATAATGCACTTGCAAGTTATGTTGATTTATTTTAAAATAAGAAGAGACTATATAATTTTAAGGTTGCTATTGAAGAGTTTTTAAACGGTCCAGCTAACTTCTTCTTACTTAGACAGTTCACAGGTGAAAACACATACTCGATTTTGTTCTTGTAACCAAAAGATTTATTTATTCTAATATTTTGTTCCTGTATGGTCGATTTTAATTGCTTCATTTTAATAAATGGGAAAATTGTGAAAACCCACTTATAATTTATTGGTCAAGTCTCTCAGTGTTTGTTTTATATTTTTAATTTTTTTTTAAATTTAAACGTGTTTTATATTAGGTGCACAAAGCTGCTAGACTTTACATTATTAGGTCAAAAAAATGCCGACGTGAGCGTTTATATACGACGGCATTTTGGGAAGCAAACATCTTCGGCTTGCACGCCACCGGGCATACATCTTTTTATGTTTTATAAATCTTCTTTATTTATATGCTGAATTATTTTTGTTTTTTTGGCATGCAACTTCTAGTATTTCTGGCAATGTTCATTTATATTTTGACGATTTCAAAATATGTTGAATTAATCCGAGAAGTTGCTTTGGAACGCGGATAATTGCCTCTATCGCTTTTGTTCCAAGGCCCACCCCACCTTTCATTGTGAACGTAGAGTATGGTTATATTTTCGATAAGGATGTTAAATACAATAGATCGTTAGCATCATTTTATATTTTAAATATTTTGCATTAAATTTTTATTTGAAGTGATCAGAGTGCATTGTGTTACAATTAATAATATATATTTTTTATTTTGGCTTATAATGCTAATTTTAGTAGCAGTACATGTTTTTTTTCTCTGACTCTATTTATTATTTTTTAAATATTTTTATGTTACAACAAAAAAGGAATTTTTCTTTAAGATAACAAATGAACATATTGTAATTAGCGGAATTCTAATAATTTAATATTATTTATCCTTCAAATTTTGTATTTACCTCATCGATAACCTTAGCTTTTTTAGCATTATATGCAATTTTGATAATAAGTCGGCAAAATACTGCATTTTTAAATAATGTTTCTCGGCCATTATTTTGAATTAAAATTTGTTTTTAATTAAAACAACGAATTTTATTCAGATACACCTTTCTTTATTTTCTATTAATATTAAATTTTGTTCATTTCATTATGTTAGCATTTATATCATTTTCAAAAAATAAAAAAAAGGTATGTAGTATGCCCACTTTTATCAATGTTTGTTTAATTAATATAGGAAATAACAAATCCGAAATTGATGTGCATAAAGATTTTTGTGTAAAGGCAATTTAGACATTTTAATGAGATTTTATTTATTAATCATTGCAAAAGTTGTCGATTTTTAGCTCCACAGGTAGAAAATAGCGTTGTGTGCAATGACTGGCTTCTTCTTTTACTTCGCGCTTGTGGCAGTTTATAATTTTTTTTATTATTTATTACAAACAGTTTTTGAGTAAAAATATTTGATTCTAAATATGCGTGTGTTTTAGATTTTTTTCATTATCTTACATGTTGTAAGAACAGTTTATTTACTAATTTATAAGTTCAAAACCTTTTATCCTTTGAAGTTTATTTTTTTAATAATTCACATATTTTTTTGCTTGCTATACGAGTCTTTTCTTTCCTAAAATATTATTGTTTTGATCATATTTTTTGCTTTGTATATTATAACAAGTTTACTGAATTGAAAATTTGTATTTAGTCAGTCTTTTTGGTATGATCGTATTTTTGTGTTTTCAATATTTATTGTTGAATTTGTTTTAGAATTTTTGTTTCAATTTTTAGTGTTCTATTTCGTGTTTAACAATCGCATTGTGTTTATTTACTCAATTCCATTTTACCAAAACAGTTTCCAAAAATTTAAGTTTGTTTAGTAATAATAATAAATCATTTTAAAATGTTTTAAGCTTCAAGCATTAACCCGGCCTAAATATAAAATTTAATCAGAATTTTATCTTGTAATATTTGAATGATTTTGATATATAAATAAATTTGTTGGGATTATTTTAGGGTTTACTCTTTATAATTGAATTTGAACCCAAGCTGATACAACAAAAATAACATTTTCACTCGTAATTTGAGGTTTGCAAACAATTTTTAATATTCAAATACAATTAGTTTTTTGTCAATATGTTTGTTGTAGCTGAATTTTTCATTAATAAATAATTAGGTTATTACCCAAAATGGGATCCATTTTGAATACGTGCGATTAAATTAAGTCAAATTTTCAAAAAGAAAGTTTATTTTTACTTTATTATAATGTGTGCTTTTATCACTATAAATCATATCTGATTTATAAAATTACTGAAAAACTTATCATTTATTTTTGAGTTTTTAATTGTGATATTATGCTTCAGCATATCAACACTTATTTGGACCTCAGATTATGTGGTCAGCCGCACACCCATCTTTTAAATAAATTCTTTTGAATATTTTAAAGGAGTTATTTTTCGAATTGTAGTTTTCATAATTTTGCTGCAAAAATTGCAGATGCTTTAAATAAGCACGCATTCAGTTTAATTAACATGTTTCTGTCGATTGACATGCGCCACTCTAGTCCTTGAAGTTGAGCGAGTGATTCACTTTCAGATGCGTATACCCTTTTATAGCAAGACAGTCTACGCTTCCACAGTTCGTCCGTATCATTATCATCATCTTTTACTTTCTTTATTATTCTTTTTAATTTGAATTTTTGTGTTTTTAAAAGTAGTTTTCTTTCTGTGAATTTATATTGTTGTTACTATTTTATTTAAATTGCTTTTTTTTAAATAAAAATATATTTATTCAGCGAACACAAAAAATGTTCGGAATTCCGGTTTTAGGCCGAAATACCTTGAGTGTTACTTATTATTTCTTTTTAATTTAAATTTTTGTGATTTAAAAGTTTCCAAATATTTTAGTTTTCTTTCAGTGAATATATATTGTTGTTACATTTTTTTGATAAAAATATATTTATTCAGCAATACTAGTTTTTTACCCTTTATTAAAAATAGCGCATTTATACTTTTACGTATTTGTATATGGAAAATAGATTTTATTAATAATTTACACAACCTTAAGGTAGTAATTCTCGTACGGAGCTCAAAGACAATTTTTTGTTTAAAACCATTATTTGTGACCTTTTTTAATCTCAGTTTTTATTATAGGAAAAAATTTTATGATTTCATATCATTTTTTAATGGTGCTTTTAATCCAAGCATTCAAATTAACAAGAAGACAGGATTCTATGTTGGTGCCAGAACTCAAGTGAAAAAAGGCTGTTTAATATTGCATTTAAATCTTTAGTGTGTATGGATTGGAAGAATATTTTTTTTTATTCGCTATTTTCAACAATATTAGTTTTGTTACATGCTTGACGCCAATGAAAAAGTCAATCGTCAGTGTTTTTTTTATTGTTGTTTAGTAATATTAAAAAATCATTTTAAAATGTTGCAAGCTTTAGGCATTAACCCGGCCTAAATATAAATAGTTAATCAGAATTTTATTGGACCTCAAGCTGATCACTGTCTGTGATACAAAAAAACATTTTCAATCATAATTTGAGTTTTGCAAACAATTTTAATCATTTTCAGGATCATTTTTTCAACTTTTTTTAGTGATAAGATCCTAAATCTTCTCTTGACCGGCCTTGTACTGCTTGAAGTTTAATGGGAGTCAGCGGCTTCTTTATCAGATGACCGGCTTTTCTCTCTCAGAAGATCGATCTTCCCGGCTCGTGCGGCACCAAATGTCTTGACCACGCGTTGGTGGTGGACAGTTGCAAAAGGGACGGGCAGGGACTGAGTTGTGGAGAGGGAAGTACCTTGTTTTATTTTATCTTTTTCTTTAAATTGCTTATTCATTTTGTCTGGCTTTTAATATCATTTTTTCATACGACATTTATTGGCCCACTTTTTGTTATTTCCTTCTTTTGTTTTGTACTTTTTATAAACATTTATTTTAACATTAGATGGTTAAGACTGGATTGCCTGTTTGGAATTGTTGCTGCTCCAATTTTAACTATATCAAACTGTTAGCATAATCTTTTTATTTATAAGTAATTGAATTAATTTTTTGTTACAATACGAAAACACTTACCTGCATACGTTGCTTTTTATTGAAGTGCCGGCGCTGTCGGGCAAGTACTTTTTTCGTTGTTTTTGTTGTCTATATTGATGAAGAAGCAGCAGCAGCGGAAGTTGATTGCTCAGTCGACATATGTTTTAAGAGTATCTTTTTATATTTGCAAACATATAAAGCGTTTGAATATTGGAATAAATTAATTATTTTTAGTTTTGTTTTAGATATTACTACAGCTTTTTCATTATTTGCCATTATCATTTATCGCTTTAAAGATCAGCGTCAACAAAATGTCACATAAAAATATAAAGCTCTGTTTATTATTCACTAAATTGATGACTTATAACAAATTCAAGATAGTTTTTAAACAATTGAACTATTTTTATCTGCTATATTTGATGTTGTCTTTTGCATATGCTTTGCCTTATAATTTATTCGTCAACTCTCTCTTTACAATTTGTGTTTGTTTTATAATTTTCAATGCTTTTTTTAAAATTTAAACGTATAATATTATGTGCATGAAGCTGCTAGTCTTATTTTATCTTTTATGTTTTATAAATCTTTTTTATAATATATGCTGAATTATTTTTGTTTTTTGTCATGCAACTTCTAGTATTTCTGGGAATGTTCATTTATTGTTGATTTTAATGTATGTTGCATTCTATAAGAGATATTTGTTATGCCTTACATTTATTTATATATAAGTATTTCATTATATAAATTCTAGTATAAATGTAGATTTGGTTATATTTGTTTCCGAGTGTTATTTAATAAATCATTGTATTTAGATAGTTTTTATTTCTTGGGGTTTTAATCTGTTATAGACCTTATAACTTTTTTTCTTCATGCATTCGAAAATCGTTAATCCGGCCTCTAATAGTAGGTTTAAGTTCTGTACCCATGTATCTTTGTTAAAAAAATTGTATTCCATATTCTACATTAAATTCTCCTCTTTGAATTATTTAAAATATTTGTTAAAAATTTGTTTTGCATTTTGAGACGACAGGGCAAAACCACGGTGTTGTTGGACCAGACTGACTTCAGCTCCGGCATTGGCTCTTCGATTTTTATGAATTTTAAGCTAAATTATGTTTTTATTATCATAATTCCGAATTGGACAATGAAAAATGATGACATTTAGTAAAATTTTTTTCATGCAATAATCTTTCTAAAATTTTTGGTTGAATGTCTGATGCGTATAACCTTCTTCTAGCAATCAATGCTTCTACAGTTCATCCGTATCATTATCATCTTCTTTTACTTTCTTTATTATTCTTTTTAATTTAAAATTTATGTGTTTTTTTTCCTAAATATTTTAGTTTTCTTTCAGTGAATATATATTGTTCTTACATATTTTATTTAAATTGCTTTTTTTAATAAAAACATATTTATTCAGGCATTTAAAAATAAAATTGAGATAAAGGTTAAATTTACAAAAATATATGTAAATAATTATAATCCTTTTTCAATTGGGTCGATCCATTCCAATTTCCTGAACCAAATGTAGATGTTGGTCGGTAGTGGTTATGGTGCTATTTACTAATTAAAATCAAACTTCAATAATTATTTTCTAAAAAATTAGACATTATTTAAGCAATGCCCGTCTGACCATTTCGTCATTTGTTCTTTAAAAATAGCATTGTTTTTTATTGGTGTTTAGTAATAATAAAAAATCATTTAAAAAGGTTTCAGCTTCAGGCATTGACCCGGCCTAAATATAAAATAGTTAATCAGAATTTTATTTCGCATTATTTTGAATGATTTTGGTATAGAAATAAATTTGTTTGTATTTTAGGGGTTTTAAGAGTTTGTAAATTTATTAGTAAATTTGTTGTATCTTTTGATTATAATTATGTTCTTGTGATCCTTCTTCAGCTTCTCATCCTTTTTGGACCAGACTTCAGCTCCGGCAAGGCTCTTCCGATTTTTATGAATTTTAATAATGTTTTTTATTATCATAATTCCGAATTGAAAATGAAAAATGATGCCATTTAGTAAAATTTTTTTCATGCAATAATCTTTCTAAAATTTTTGGTTGACTTTCTTTTGGATATAGTTTTTCATTAATTTAAATAGCTGAATAAAATTTATTTATTATTCAAACTAAATTCATGAAGGTGAGCTTTGTTAACGTGAATGCTTAATGAAAATTTTTGAATTGTATTTATCTTTATCGCGTCATTTAAATTTTATGCGAAGATGATGTTGAATTTATTTGTGTAAACTTTGTTCTTGATTTTAATTTCTTTGTAAATTACATTTATTTTTCCTAAAATATTGAAATTATGCAAGGTTAATCTTTAGGCTTAAAATAAAAAGAATTATAAATTTTTTCTCCAAATGTTTATGTCTATTTTTAGGTTTGCTTTTTATTAATAAAAAAAAAGTTTGTAGACACATGGCAATAAAGCTCATCGTACAGGTGTCTTTCCTCAAAAACTGCGTCAAAATCTCATTTATCTGCGTGTCCACGTCGAATCCCAAACTCGCGAAGGTTGACATTGTAAATCACTGGTTATTTATATCATTTTTATATTTTTGTTGAATAACATTTGCGCCTCATTTAACAATTTAATTGTGATGCTTTATAGTTTTACAAATACTCTTCACTGTTATATATTTGTTTAAAGCTGAATTACTATATTGTTTAAGCTGAATTATTAAGAGGACCTAGAAATTTATTTATTTTTATGTTTAACTATATTGTAGAAAGTAATAAAAATAAATCAAAGCTCTTTTTCATTAAATAAAATTTCTATATCATATTCAAATTATACAATTTCATAAAACAAACCACTAACACAATGTGTCGACTTTTTTGGTGGCATATACACGATGCTAGGAATAATCGGCCACTCAATTATAATGAACGGTATGCTATTTATGAGCATTTAGTAAAAATTTAATTTACGATTGTTAAGTCTAAACATTGAATTTATTTAATGCTTAAATTTTTATTATTTAGGTAAATTTTTTTTTGTTGCTTTTAATTAGTGAGTTTATTATGTATTTATAAGAATTATTTGTTTTTATAACATCAAAAATAAAATGCAAAATGTCGTTTTTATGATTTCCTAATTTTTTCTTAAGGAAATAATATAAATCCATATTTGGGGTTTTTAGAATAAATCCATATTTTTGGAAAATTGAGAAGAATCATTTAGGGAAAAAATCAGTGGTTAATTCTGAATTTTCCATTATATGTGTCAATTTAATCCCGATCCACGCAACATATCCGCATTTCAATCATAATTTGAGTTTTTGCAAACCCTTTTTAATAATTTTTAGGCTCATTTTTTAACTTAATCTTCTTTATAATAAATGTTGAATTATTTTTGTTTTTTGTCATGTACTTCTAGTATTTCTGGCAATATTTATTTTTATATATTTTGTTGATTACAATGTATGTTGAATTCGAGAAGTTTCGTTCTCCAGTTGGATTGGTTATTTATGAAAAACATAAATTGTACGAAATACCTTTTTTCAATGACATTGATTTCTTTTGTTTAGCTTTATTTATATAATAAATTACTTCTTTTTTTTTGATTATAATGCTCTAAGCATTGACTTTAGAATTTAAGTAGCTTTTTGGTATCACAAATATTTAACGCGGTTTTGCTTAATATGCAACTTTTAGTTTTCTTTCAGTGAATATACATATATTGTTGTTACATATTTTATTTAAATTTTTTTTTTAATAAAAATATATTTATTCAGCGATACTTAGTTAATTTTCTTACCCTTTATTAAAAATAAATAATTAGTATTTTTATTCAAAATATAAATAAATTATAATCCTTTTTCAATTGGCTCAGCCATTCCAATTCCTGCACCAAATGTATAGGTCGGGTTGTGGATATGTTGCTATTTTTTTAGAACGATAGTTTCCTGTTGTTTTATTTATTACAAATTTATCTTTGGTTATTAACTATAACGCTTATTTTTGCATCTTGTGTCCAGTCTTCTTTGCCTGCTTTTTGGTGTTGCTGTTGGTGTAGCTTGGCAAAAACTTTGTATCCCATTTCAAGTTTTTGGTATTACAAAAATTATAGCATAAAAAATTCACTAAAGAATTAAATCGGTTGGCAATCTACCAAAATAATAATTAGATATTATCGCATCTTCAGCTTTTTCTGAAAGTTTTCATGCCGCTATTCAATTGTATGTGGGATTTAAAGATTTGAGATTATCTATTGTACAGGATTTGAGTTTATGCCAAATTGAAGTTTATGAACTTTTTGGCTGTTACAATTGCGTTAGAGGTGCTGAACTGAACCTAACTTGTAAAACAAATCAAGGCTCAACAATTGCTGAAATTAATTGTCCGAACAAAGTTTCTTTCACTACCAAGTGTGACTTAAATGGCACAAATAATATCATACCTATTAATTTTGACAAAGCAGAAATCAATGAAATTTGTCAAGTTAATTGTCTTGGAGGTTCAACTAATGTAACAATAACGGGTGAACTGGCGTATATCGCTCAGGATATTAAAAGCAAACATGAAATTGGAAAAATAATAGAGGAAGATGATTCTTCGAATAATGAATTTAATTTCCTGTTCCTATGGATACCTTACATATTGATTGGTTCCGTTTGTTCAACTTTTCATTACATTGGAAAAACTTGGCGACAATTGGAATTATTTGCCTAATTGCCATTATCGTATTATATATAATTATAAAGTGTAACCCACTATTCAGAAGTTATCGAATACTTGGACGACTTTTACTGTACATAATACAATCAAAAATTATTTTTTTTGTTATGACGACACATTTTGTTTTGGCCGGAGGATCGCAAACCGATTTTTTAGAACGTGTTTGCATACGTGACGTTGGGCGTGATTTAAAAGTTGGGCGTGATTTAAAAATTGAATTTGGGCGGGACTTAAATTGGAGAAAAACATGCTATTTAAGCCCTAAGATCTTCATTTATTCTCACAATTGTTTTAAACAAAAACTGTTTTTATACAAAATCTTTAAACAACGTTCATCTCTCGAAGGATACGAGATTGTGAAAAAAGAAGTTGAAGTTATACAAATACCATTGGTTAAATTGCTTGAAAAACTGATTGAAAACTTCCAAATTGATCTGGAAACTGTATTCGGTAAAACTCCAGAACGTCTCATACTAATTGAAAGTTTTCAAAAGTTACGAAAGGACCCGAGAATTACGCTGAGATATCCCAAGGGGCGCACAATTGATTATTGGAAAATAACGGAAAGCAGAGCAAATGAATACATCTGTTCACCACCAAACTGGACCCTCGAAAAGGATGAAAAAAGTTTCGGCCGTAAAATTTCAAGACCAAATTTGCCTGCTGTGCGAGAGCATGATGGAGGAGCAATACCGCTCGAACAACTTATGATTGAAATGTTCAAATCCGGTAGTGCGATGTTATTATACGATTACCAACTAAAAATGATCGACGAAAAATTGATTTTTGAAAAGAAGAGAGATGAGGAGAAAAAACTGAAAAAGGATTTAGAAATTATAACTACGAAAAAAGATAAAGAAAAGGGTGTTTTTGGAAAAGGTGACAAATACAGTACGTCGAAAATCGAAAATCAAAAGGCAAATAAATCCACACAAACTGATTTAGCTTCATCCGATTTCATTCAAGTCAAAAATATGACCTTGATTTTCGTGATTACAGTAATCACCCTTTGGAAAGGTTGTGAGGTTGAAGGAAGAATAGTGCCCTTTAACTATGAAAATGGTCCACATTTGACAAATCATACAAAAAACACGAAATGGCCCGCCCCGAAGATGTTCATACAAATATCGAATTTTTCAACCGAAAATGATCACTCTTCTGAAATTCCAAATAATCCATACACCTATAACAATCCGTATAAAATGCCACAACGACCAAAATTCCCCGGTAAATCCATCTCAAGTACAACAAACCTGAAACTGATTCGGACACGGAACGAGAAGAGGAAAAGGAAGAAGACGAAATTGAAAGTGACACCGGAAAAATATCTGTTGACGACAAATTGACAACTGAAACATCCGAACTCAACAACACAGAAACTGAATCAAGAAAAAGAACATTTCCAAATGTCCCAGACAAAAGTGAACAACCAAAGGCAGTCAAAATTTTGATGGAGGAAAAAAGGAGAAAATTAATGGGACAAATTGATGYTGGWCACYCAAAGRTTGACACYCGWGGTTCCCACTACAAGGAAGCAGGGKGCCTTTTGAAACTCCGTTCGACAACGGCGGAGTGCTTGGCAATGATCCCACGGGACGGATGTTCTGTGCTTCAAATCCGCGCGGCGTATTGGGATAAATTGGAGATGATGAAAGAAACCATCTCTCAGACGATCCGCCACGCCTCCAATTGGGACCAACTGAATACACTTGAGGAAGATGGCCCGACTACATCAAAATGATCCATCGAAGGGAAATTTTCGTCCCCCCAAAGTGTCGTTAAACGACCTTTCTTTCCTTTCGCAAATTTATTTTGGTCCATTTTTTTAAATGTTATTCGCCCTTCTTTCCTAACATTTCTAAAAACCATCTTTTGCATCATCTTTTTGATATGCTAGTCACMTTTTTTCCAYACGAAATCGTAAAATTCAATGTCTTTGTTTACGAACACTTTGTACCGCCCCTTTTCATCAGCTATTTAAGACAGTCCAATCGCTTTAGCTGCACCGATCAATTGGATCAGTCAAACACATTTCAGTCGTAAATTGTGATAACATTGTGTTATATACCGACTATTATTGAGTAAACTTTTGTTGGAAACTTGGGACATTGAAAAATTGAGCTATAACGAATTGAACGGAGTTAAGTGAATTCCTAAAAAGATTGCTTATCCCGAGTACTTTTCCGACAGCATTATGCCCACGACAAATTTCTTCGATTATAATAGTAAATATATCGAGTTATATTGTTTTTTGTTGTATTTAAAAAAATTGGAATTTATATTAAACTCTGTGTTTTATTTAAATATTTAAGCAATTGCTTTCCTCAAATTAAATTCTTCAAAAACTTCACCAGATTACTTTAAAGATATATTGAAATAATATTAACTCATTTTCATGTTATCAATATTTTTTAGTTAATTTTGTGACAATTGACAATTATTTTTGCCTTTTAAACACCTGTCTGATTTGTGATTCAAATTTAAGTCGAATTCGCTTCATTTTGACTTGGAGCATCGATAATTATTTTCTATTGTTAAAAAATATTGTTGAACATGTAAGGTTTGCACTAAAGATGTTTTGTTGAGTCATATTTTAGTTTTAAAAGTTATTTGCACGACAGCCTGTCGCTCATCAATCTTATTTAGTCAATAAATTTTTAAAATAATAATTTTTAGGAAGTTTCTGCACTTGTTCCTTTAATTAACATGTTGCTTATATCTATAAAGCTTGATAAAAAGCATTTTATATAATATTAAATTTTATCCTCTTCACAATTATATGTATGTGATAAAAGACGTTGTCGGGCATCCTAATATAATTTATAAAATCTGTTGTATCTAGCTTTTCTGTGAAGAAAATTATTAATTGTTTTTTGTCACATTGTCATTTATTTTATGTTTTTATATTTGCTAAGATAAAGGAGTTAAAGTATGCTAAAATATCTTGCTTCAAGTATAAAGTTCTAGAATGATTCTTATTGGGTCTAATGTTCGAGCCCCTCTCGCAACATCATTTTTATTTTTTTAATTTAAACTTTATTCTTTATTTTTAGTAATGCTTACAACTTTTTGAAAAATTGCAGACATAAAAAATAAACACTAAGCATTTACATAATTAATTAGTTCATTTTTCGAACGTTCTTTTCTGATGTTTGAATGAGATTATAAAATATATTCATTGAATGTTAACATTTTCTTGTTAATCATTATTATCATCTTTTTATGTTTTATAAATCTTCTTTATAATATTTGCTGAATTATTTTTGTTTTTGTCATGCAACTTCTAGTACTATTTCTGGCAATGTTCATTTATATTTTGTTAATTACAATTTATGTTGAATTCGATAATTGCTTTGGAACGCGGATAATTTCATTTTGTCTATTTTGTTTTGTACTTTTTGTGAACATTTATTTTAACATTAGATGCTTATTCATTTTTGTCCGCCCTTGCGCATTACTTTCATTCATTTATCATTTAATTCAATTTTTAATAATTTATATTTTTCTTATTCTTGTTTTATTCTTTAGATTTTATTTTGTCTTTTTTGCTCAATAATAAAGGGCATTTATTGAACTGGTTATATATTTATTTAGCAAAAAACTTAATTATATTTTGCTAACTATTGCGTATAACCTTCTTTAGCAGGACAGTGTACGCTTCCACACTTCGTCCCTATCATTAGCATCTTCTATAACAACTTTTACGAATCGGCGATATAGAATAAAATAAAATATCCTTTAAATAATAGATCGATTGGCTAATTAATTTTTTAATAGAAAAACTGCTAGGAATAAGCGTTTAAGGTGACTTTTTATTGGTTAAATATATTCCTTTTACATTAAATTTTTAATTAAACGTATCCTTCCTTGTTGAATTGTGGGCATACTTCATCCAGTATATATCAGGGCAGCCTAATTTAATACTTCATCTAGAAAGTTTTAACTTAAAAAAAGTTAACATTAACTTTTAGCACAAAATGTGAATACATTTTTTCAATAGATATTTTCAACATAGTTTAATAAGAGTATATTTTTTATTTTGTCCGTTACATTTATCTATACAAGTTTGTCACGCGTTAGAAGAGAGTGTACAACGATGCATAATTGTTGCAAAGGAAAGGTTGGAAAAGTTCACAAATGAACGCACATCCTCCAATGATTTGCTCAATAATTTTATATACGCCAAAATTCTAGTTGGCTTTCAATATTTGGAATTGTTTAAACCTTTGTGTGTGAATGCAATAGCATTTGGGCCCACAAAGTGTCATTTGCGCAAGCTAGCTTTTTATTTCATTTAAATATTAATCTTGCATTTTTATATATGAAATTTTACTCGGTTCAGGAGCTAAGTATCATAGGTAATTGTTTTGAATCTTTATTTTTCCATTATCAATATTAGTTTCTGACGCTTAAAGTAGATCATCTTTTAATCTAATTAGTGAAGTCTAGATGCATATTTTTTTTGCCAACTGAAGTATCAAAGATTATGTTTACGCTACTTTTATTTATTTTGTGTGTGTTATAAATTTAGCTTTCCGGTTATATTTTATTTTTGAGTAGGTATATGTTTAAGAAATTCTTTTTAAAATAAATAATTGTTATTTTTGGTTTTAATATTAATTTATTTGTTTCTTCTATCACTCAACCGCGCTGCAATGCTTGTTGCTACGATTCTTCTAAGCATGTCGCCTTTGCTGATATGACTATTTTTATATTCGTTGTTTATCTTTGAAATTTAAAAACATATTTATTTTTTTAAATAATTGTTTATTTATATTATATTTTTATCAAGCAATTAAATATCTACTAAAGGATCAATATGTGTTGCTCTGATGGAAAATGCAATTCCGAATGATTTAATTTAACTAATATGAAATGWTGTTTTCAGAAAGCGATTTTGTTTATTGTGGGTAAAGGAGAAATTTAAATTGGAACCATTTGTAAGATGTTTCCTTTAATCGAAGAATGGCTGGCATCTTCTCTTATTTGCCGCACAAAAAGTTAATGGCAAATTAAACATAAAATTATCAATATAAAAGCTGCCCGTGGAATTTTTGAAAAAATACTGTTTAAAATTTAAGATTTAAAAATAAAAAAATATATATAATAAAAAAGTGAATAGTATAATTATTTAAATATAGATAGAAATTTTTTAACCCATTTTTCGTCCAATTGAATAATTTGTAGATGAACAATTCTTTTTGGATCTTTGAACTTTTGCTTTTTTCCTGTACATCATTTGCTCATGCAATCATCGGAAAGTTACAAAAAGAAAAAAAGTCAAAAGAAAAGCGAACAGTCAATAGTTAAAGACAGGAGGATAGAGGAAATATTGTGGAGGAAATGGGCAGAACGAAACGATTAAAATGTTATAGTTGCTAAAAAGGCCCGAATTAGGGGTGTAAACTAGTCAATAAAATTTTCACTATATTTATTAATCAAAATTCATTTTTGTTATAAAAATTTCAATTCAAACGCAATTCAATCCAAAAAAATTTTAAATTGGAGAATTAAAAAAAATCCATTTGTATGTAGGCTGGCAGAATTTTATTCTCGACAAAAGTCCATTTTTATGGGTGTATTTTTGAAAATTTGTAAAAAATCGGTTTTCCTTTTTATTGCATTTTCGTAAGGAATTTTCCGAAAAAGGCTAAAATAGTTTTTTTATAAACTATTATAGTCTCTAAAAAATAAAGAACTATGAAATAGTTGCTAATAACTCGATAAAAAACAATCGCTGGGACTAAACATGATTTTCGTGCTTTTCAGAGCAAGGCGCTCTCAGGAAAAAAAAAGTTTAAAAACTATAAATCCCAGCCCTAGCATCATACAAAAGCAGAGCGGTCGTCTTCATTCTCAACAACATTTTAGAAGCAAAAAGAATTGTACAGCAAAACAGCAAAAAGCATTATGAAAGAAATAATTCCAAGTACTAAAAATATGATCGTACCTAGTTCTCTCTTGTGACGTTTTGTTTTGTTTGCTTAAAGTGAAATTTAATGATTTGTATTAACACTTTAATTGAAAATTAATTGTTAATGTTTAATTTCAAATTCACAAAATGACAAGGGCCTGCCTGACCAGGGTGCCCTACAAAATTTATTTCTAAGGTTGTAGTCTTTCGTGTTTTCCATTTTTCTTAAGCAATTATAAAAAATGTTTGGATTTTTGGGAGTGCATTTTCCATATTTATTTATTTCAAAAAACTTGAAATGAAGGGGTTTCGCTCAGTAAATAAATGTAAACTGAAATTAACAAGTTCTGAAAAAATAGTGCGGATATGCACGGGCGGGAGCAGGTCGTTTGGGCCCTAAGAACGTTTGGGCCCCCACGTTTGGGCTCTAAGGACGTTTGGGCCCCCAGGCTTGGGCCCCAAGGACGTCCGAGCCCCCAAGTTTTGGCCCCAAAGACGTTTGAGCTCCACGTTTGGGCGCATACATATAAGTAACAACAATTCATAATCTTTTTCACATTTTACTATTTTTTAGATCAGTTACTGGTATCTGTTTTACTATAAAATCAGTCACCAATTAAATCAAATTTTAATGTACGTCTCTGGAGTTTATTTCACTATAATTTTATATTATTATTATTGCGTTGATTAAGATTTAATTGAATACACTAATTTCAAGTAAAAAAGTCATTATTTATTTTTCATTTGTTTTAAATTTTAGTTTTCGCTTATATTTTGTTTTTGAGTAGGTATATTGTTTAAGAAATCCATACTGCGATCCTTCGTAAATGGGTGCAGCAGACCTGCACTTTTTCATTTGGCCTTCGGGTTTTGAAGAAGGACTCCAGGCACCATTATGTAGATAACATGGTCGTTTTTTCAGATAATATTTAGAAGCATTAAATCCAAACGTGTTTATTATACATGTTAGTTCGATTTAAAAGCAGCGTTTTATTTAAACAATTTAAATAATTTATTTGAATAAATTTTTCTCCGCCGCGTGACTTCACCACTGTGAGCCCGTAAAAAAGAGCGAGGGAATGGGAAGTTTCCCTCGATTTGGGGGGGGGGGGGAATCTCCCCCAATTCATAAAAAAGAAATTCCCTTGTTTTGAAGGAGTCTTCCCCCGAAATCGAGAGAGATTTACCCAGGGAATCATCCCCATAAAAAAAGAAAATTCCCGGGGAAATTCCACCAATTTGGAGGGAAATTTCCCTCGAAAAGCTCCCCTACAAATAACAGGGGAATTCTTTCCCCCAAAATAATTTGTTTATATTTTATGCAAAAATTTGCATCAAAATTATAACAAATGTAAATTGACTAATCTTTTCGTGATTAAAGGCGCTGAGAATTAAATAGCATACTTAGTAAAACGAGACAATTTAATAAGCGCTGCTTTTTTCGCAAAGCAACAAAATCCCCCAAATGCAAGAGTTACCCGACATTTGTGAAATGGCAAAGAAGTCGCCACTGTGAATTTGAAAACTGTTTACAGCCAAATAATTGAGAGCGACCAACAACTATAATATTTTTAATGTATAGATAACAGGGTGGCTACCTCTCAAATCCAAAATCAGGAATAGCACTCCTTCGTATTACGGATCGTCCTGATTTTCAAAATGGTCGATGGCGTCGCTCATAAAAATAAGGCATAATGCCCAAATTTCAAATGAAAGACCCATTGGAGGTTATTTGGAGGTTATTATTAAAACTGAATGTAGGTTAGCTTCTATTTGCTTTTATTAATATTCAAATTTTGTTTACATTTTAACTTTATATTATTAATTTAAAGTAGGTATACTATATTATTAGTGAATATTTTTTGTTTTTTATTCTGCATATTGCTTTTAGCGTAACATATAATGTTATATATTTCTAATTCCTGTTTTCTTTTATATTAACACTATAAATTTTAGTATTTTAATATAGAAAATAAGAACTCAGCTTTTTTTTGTAATATATGTTATTGAAAGAGAATTGTCCTGCTTATAGGTTTAATTTATTTTTATTACTTTGGCTTTTTTCCCAATTTCGATTCGTTCTGCATCTGACTGTGAGCGCAGCTACCCAGGGTAAGAATGTTAAATTATAAAGTTATGTCATAAATTATTTATATTCGCGTTGTCGCATATTTAAGTAATTAATGTTGAATTTGGATTTTGCTTTTAAGAATTTAGTAATGGTCAAGCTGAATTTTATCCCTTTACAAGGTGCTTTTGAGAAGAGTTATTTTATACAGTGTAAAAGTTGCCCGCCCCGGTGTTTCTGTAAAACAACTAGAAAATTTCTTATTTATGCACTTTAATAAATTGACCAATTTTTAAAAAATTTTTGCAATTGTAATTTTAAGTAATAAAAAGATTATATTGCATATAACTTCATTAATTTAATTATTCTAAATTTAAGATCACTTTGTATTTTTTAGTTACTGATAGATAGTTTATATATTTTGCTTTTCTCTGTCTGTTTTCTTGGGTTTTTAATTGCAATAAAAGATGAAATCTATTTTTTGTTTTTACATTATTTTTGACAAATGTTAGCAAAAGAATTAAATTAGATTCAAATGGTGTTCAAATGTTTGAAATTATTATGTTATTTCTAATAAAATAATGCTAAAATATTGTGTTGGAATTATTTAAGTTTTGAATATAACTAAATAGCCAAAATTTAATTTATTAAAATGATTATTTATGAAATTAATTTTTATTTATTGGAAGTCTACACATGGTGTGCGTCAAACCAGCACTTTATTTTTGCAAAAAAAGGTGTAATTATTCGATTATCCATCAGTTTTTATAATAACTTTTGATGTAATCCATTTTTAGGTTTGTTTTTGTACGTTAATTTTAATATAGGGGAGAAGTTTGGCGGATTTGTTGCCAGAAGAAAATTTTTTCGACAGCCATTCTGGCTGCAAGACCGACATGTTATCGCCAGAGAGGTTTAATCATGCCGTATAATTTATAAAATTTGGTTTTAAAAACATGTGCAAGCGAGGTGCTTTTTGTGTATGAGAATCATTTTGGTATTAATGCGTAAAATTAATGATGAACTCTGCCAATTTGTTAAGCAACGCTTCAGTTCAAATGTTTATTGATTTATTTTTGTTACATTTTGTGTTATTTCTGTATTTATAGTTAATCGCATTAAAGATTTTATAAGGCTGATTGAAGACCGTCAAATCAAAAAGGTGATTTTATTTAAGTAAAAAGCAATCATTTTTTATTATCTAAATATTCTACTGTGTGTCATAGTTGTAAGTTAGAAATGTTATTAAAACATAACAGGTGTAGATTAGAGTTTTAATCAATCACGATTTTGAATTTTATTTTAAATAATGTTAAGTTGACTTTGAAAAAGAGCTTTACAATTTTTGTTAATAATATTAAAATTTGTATTTGGTTAGCTTTAGTTCCTTTAACCAACTTTGTCTGGAAGACTCAACATGATCACTTGATTGTCACCTTGGCCGATGAGAGAGATGTGAGTAATTAATAATTTTTATTTTATTAATGAGCCTAAATTTGCAAAAAATTATCATTTGGTTGCAAATATTCAGGAATTCAAAAACTTTCTTGGCAGCGACTATCGGCACCACCCACTTGCATACAAATTTGCTCCAAAAGTGCCATCTTTAGGGGTGAGAAATCCGTAATTTTACTCAATTCCGAAATCCAAAACGGCCAAAATTCCAAAATTTCCCGAAATCCTATGTAAACCAAATGCAATCCAAAAGTATAAAAATAGAAATAGAATTTTAACAACTTATTTCAAAAATCAATAATTGTTGTTTTTGTAATATTCTTACATATTTAAATCGTTAAGACAGGTTCTTTCTTGTTGGTAATAATTAGTGAATTTTTTGAACATTTTGTTGTTTAAATTTTTAACATGCAAATTAAAGAATTCATTTAATGTAATTTTTTTAAATATTTGTCAACAAAGTAAAGCTGAAGTTTGAGAATTTTTTAATTCATCTTAAAATTTAAAAAAAAAAATCTAATTTAAATGGCGAGTTTGTATTTTTTTTTAATAAAAATTTTTGTTTTCATCATATATTTTTATCCTTAAATTGCATTGATAATGTATTTGGATCCTTGCCGATACCGATGAACCAAGTCCCGCATTCTTTATCGTTTTCCCTGATGACAACGGGCTTGGGAGTATTTCTTACATATCGAGTATTATTATCGTCTTGTTTTTAAATCTTGGTCCTCGGAAATATTATTTTATTAATGTTGATTTTGGCATTTAAAGTTCAACTCTTAGATTAAGACGACTCTTTTTTCTTTTCCTTTTTTTGAATAATATTACTCTGATGCTTTTTATTTTGGGAATAATGGTTATTTTCATAGAGAAAAAATGTTTAGAATCATTAGTATTTTTTTAATATAACGAAACGGATTTTTAAATTGCAGATTTGTACGATTTTAATTTCAAACAAATTTATTTGTTTATGCAGCATTAAAACTTTTAAAGAAGTCTATTTATTGCCAATTAAATTGTTTATTCAAATTCAGAGCTTAATATTGTGATAGAAAAAGTGGACTAAGATTTACACCATCACGCACTTTAAGTAAATTGTGAATTTTAAATATTAGTTTTAATTTTTCCGGCTCTATGCATTATTGCATTTGAAAGTATCCAGAGAGAAGGCAAGCGAAAGCAAAAATGAGTTTTTTGTTAAATATTTTAATTTTTGTAATTATTTTATTCTTAATAAATCTTATTAGAAAATATCAAAGCACTAAATTGAGCTGGCTTGATTACTCAAGGTTGGTTCTGCCATCCAGACTGAAAAATGGTCTGTGCCGTCACTCTTTAAAATGTAATTTAAATTTTATCCTTTGCTTTTGGAAAATATTCTGCAACAAAAAGTGAGCGGTGTTGTTATTCGAAGTCTGATTTTAATGAATACATCCAAGCTTATTTTGTTATATATTTATTTTCAAACCATGGTTTTTAATTTTATTAACGAAAAATTGTTATTAAAAGCAATGTTATTATTTGATTAAAATTTCGTCGACCGATCGCCCAAGTTCGAGTGGTTCTTTTTCTTTTATTTTTGTGGCGAAAAAAAATATTTTTAAATGTTACAAATAATTATTTTGCTGTTTTATTCAGATGCAGTATTGGGATGCTTATTAAATTGACGTATTTAATGAAACAACTTTAAAAATAAGTTGTTAATAATTTGAATGTAGTTCCAAGAATTTAAAATTTTATCCAGAAATGAAATTTGTTGAAAATGGCAATGAAAAAGGGATCTGATTATCGAAGAAATCGTTAACTAAAATAGATGAAATATGTTATTGACAAAATCAAATTTAAGCAGACCGATCTTCACGACTAGGGTTGTCGGTTCCTGGGAATTCTTCGGGTACCGAACCGAAAAAATCCCGGTTCTACGGTTCGGTTCGGTTCGTAACCGACAACCCTATTCACGAATCCATAGATGCAGGCAGCCTTTTACAATCATTTTAATGTTGTGTGAAGAAATATATGCGTTAACAATTATTTTATAAAATTTTTATTTTTAAATATGGCCCTTTTTTTTACTTTGGACTCATCGGACGTCGTTGTATTTATTAGATAAATTGATTAAACCATGATCACTATGTTGTTTTTGATTTTTGTTATTCAGGTGAAGAAAGTTTTGATTTTCTTTTTTGTATTTGTTAAAATATATTATAAAAATTATTTGTAAGGTTGCAATTTTTTGGCTCTCCCCTTCTCCAATTTAATCGACTTTTACAGCGTTCGGCTCAAGTTGATGGTGCAAGCAAGGGTTGCGTCAACAGAGCCGTTTCTACGGAGTTGATGAGGTAGGATTTTTTTTTAAATATAAGATTGCGCTAATCATTAAGGATATTTTTAATATAATATTGCGCTAATCATTAATTTTGTTTAAAATTTACTTTAAAATAAATACAACGCTACGAGCCGTCTGTCCATACTTTTGCCTTTTCGACTGTCGATTTAGCGAAGGTCGGCATAGTGATTTTTTAAATTCTATTACACTAGGACTTTTTTTTTAGTAATTTATTATATGATTAAGGGTGTAATTCGTCGGAAATGAATTTATTATGTTCTGATGTCCAATTAAAATTTTTATGTTTATCAATTTTAAAATATGATAATAGGGTCCTTGAATAAAATTCAAAAACGAGCTCGTATTTTTTTTCTCTTTGATCGTTGCTTAAATTGTTTATTTATTTTTTGTTTTTCATTCCAGTGCCTCCTTCGCCCCATCCAATAATTTTTATTGCATGCCCATGTTTTTTAAATTATTATATTTTTTCTTTACATTGTGCAGTACATTTTCTTATTTAACCTATTAATAACGATTAAATTTAATATCATTTATTTTGTCCTTTAATTTATACAAGTTTATTTTAGTTTTAATGGATTTTGTTTTAACTTTTATTGGGTATGCTTCTCGTTTAAATTATTATTAAATTGATTAATCTTATCATTTTCGTCGTTATATTTCAATTCGGATTCTTCCATATAAATGATTATTATATTGATTAATATTTTCTTTTTTTATTCGGTTATTTTAAATTTCGGAGTAAGATTAGAATTGCCGACGGTTATTTAAGTAAAAAATTAGTTCATGATTATATAAAATTTGCATTATATTTAATTGGTTTTAATAATTATTTCTACTATTTAGTTCTCAAATCATAGTATGAAAAATCTATATTCCTTTAACTTTTCTTAGTGAAATAAAATTTTAATTTTATTGCATTTATATTTAAATAAATTAAATATATTTTTGAAATGAGCTTTCCAATTTTTGCTCGCTTATAAAAGCACACCGTAAGACCTGCGTTTTGAAGCAAGTCTAAAATTGCTCTATAGTCTAGACTCATGATTTTTTGTGACAGGTCTGCGGCGTCCCGACCTACTAATGTAATTTTCTCTTTTTCAAATTTTGACCAGGAATATTAGGCTTTTTAAATTAGGGCTCTCGATGACATATTTGTTCGCAAATGCACTCATTAACTGGGCAAGATCGGAACTTTATAGATTGACATGAGCAAAAAAAAAGAGTAAATTAAATAATTAATATCATTGTTTAACACTTTTAAATATGCTCCATTTTTCTCAATATTTTCTTAGATTTTTAAAACATTCATTTATTTAGTTAGTTTAATAATTTGATTATTTGATATTGTTGCACTAAGTAAAGTGCCGGGGCTTTAATATTATTTAATATTTGTGTTCTGGTAAATTATGTATGTAAATAATTTAAAAAATTTAATTGGTATTTGTTAGTTTTTAATTTTCTTGACACTATTTTAATTGTTTAATTTTATTATTATTTTCTTATGAAAAACATAATATTTTATTTTAGAACGATAAGGCTTTATACATTTTTAATTAATTAATTTTTTTTTAACAATAAACTAAGACATTGCAAATTACCCCGCTTTCTTCTCTGAACAGTCCAACAATATTAAAGCCAATACATTGTGATAAAACCTCATGTTTTTTATTTAAATGGCGGTTTACACTTTACAGTTGTCCTCAATACTTCAAACTCAGCTTTTTTATACGCTTTATCTTTTTCCCTTAATTAAGACATTTTGTTAATTAATGAAATTTCATTGCACTTGGTGAATTGTTGTCGCCAACGAACAGCAGATCTGATAAGCAAAAGTTGAATTTATTAAAGATTTTTTCTAAATATAAATTTCGGATTTATATGTACTTTTTAAATTTTATTTTAATAAAGAATTTTATTAAAGGTATCATTCAGTATAAATAGAAACGGGCCTTCCCAAATGGTAAGAATTGCTTTCCATGAATACCTGATGCTCAAGGGTGAGCTTTTGTAATTTAGCAAAATTATTAATAATATGTACAAAAAATCATTGATTTTAAAATTTTATTGTAGCTTTGGTTAATTGTTTATTAAAAATGGAAAATCTTATTGGTTATCAGTTATGTTTATTTTTGCATTGCTTCGACTGTAGTTTTCTTCAGTTTTAAGAAATAATAATAAAATTCTTTTTGTTAATTTTTAGATTTGATATCAATGTTACAAATATTACATAATTTTCATATTTAAAACTTTAATATTTTATTACCAACCCATTTATGAGGTTGTCGAGTTAAACAATAAACACACTTACGACAATCTAACGATAAATTCACACATGTCTTGAAATAATTCCTGGCGTACATATTCGTTTGCTTCGAACCAAACGCTTCATTCTATCTACTTTATAAAATACTTGAATAATTTGATAAAGTTTAGTATTATTTATTTAATTTTTAAATATGAATTAACATATGTTTAAAACTCTCGACATTTTCTTCGAAAAACTCATTTATTTACTATTCTCAACATTTACTTTTTTTTAAATCATTAATTGTTAGAATTATATGCGTTTTTAGTGTTTATAAATCTTAAGGTTTTTAACTTTTCATATCACACAATAGAGCTTATTCAGCAGTTAGAATAGATTTAAGTTTTTTGGTTTCTGCTTTGCTGTTAAATTAATTAAATTAATGTTTTATAAAGAGTTATCAGAATGTTGTTATCCATTCAAATAAATTTGCGTTTTCCTGCTTTGTTATAGGAATTAAATAAATATGTGTAAAATAAATTTTTTAATATTAAAAAATAGGCAGAACAAGAATTGTTTGCGTAATTTTTAACAATTTTAATTTCCAATTTAAATAACAATTAATAATATTTTATATGATTGAAACCAATTAGTTTATGAATATTTGAACGAAAATATCTTTTGCAACTTTAACATTGACATCATGTTTAATTTATTTGCCCATTATCTTTTTCTGAGTTGCCTCATGATTGCCAACATGGGGAGATCCATTACACTAAAGGATTTGTTCAAAGCAAATTATGACATAGTAGGTATATAACTTTATAATATGATTTTATTTAAAATATTTATGTTTTTTATTCATTAGTTTTTGTTTTCTCTTACATTTTTTCCATTAAATCGTATTTCTTTTTACAACTTTATTTGTCAACTATTCAAATTATTTTTTGCTTTCATTTATTTACATATTCAGTTTTGGATGAATAATCTTTTTTTTTTTTTGCATTATAATATGTGTTATTCCGCTCATCTTTTTTGTGCGGTATATTAGTTTTACGCAAAGGATTTTATCACATTTGAAGAAAATTACTAATTAGTATAATTAATAACCCCTGACGGGAGCGCAATTTTATATTTTATTTTGATATTTTCTTCAAGAAAATATTCACCAAAAAATAAAACCATTGCATAATATTAATATTTTTTTAATCGTATTCAGCATTTTTTATCTATTTTTAACTAAAATTTTGCGCGTTTAATATTAAGCCGTTGTTTTGTGAAAGCCTAACGTATTTAGGTTTAAATTTTCTATTTCTGATTATTTAACGCCAGACATTAAGCTGGTTCATAAATTTTGGTTTTAAATTTCAGCAAATTAAATTCAAGCATTTCCGAGCTTGGCCCAATTTAGACTACAAGTTACTACAATTAATTAATAAATGAAATATATTTATATACATTTAAAGTTTATGAATTCAACTAATTAAATGGGTTTTCAAAGCTTTTTTGATTAAAATAAATTTTTCTAAACTTCAAATTTTGACAAACTTTTGTATTATTATATCTTTCAGATTCAAGCATTAGATATATATTTTGCTTTTTAAATTTAAAAAACGGCGAATTTTTTTAAATTTCACAATGGTCCTTAATAATTCTTCAAGGTTAATGTTTGACTGTATCAATTAGATTGGTTTGATTATAGGTAGGTTCAAGGTTGGGTTTGGGTGATTAGTAAAAGCAATATGATTCAGCGTGAATTTTCTTATTTTATTCAATAGTTTTTTCCTGCATCTTAAATTTTATATTTTATATTTTCCATTTTTATTTTTAAATTAAATTGTTACAATGTTTGATGCTCTCTCAAATGCGCAAAAATGGTCGGGTCCATTTTCTTTCATAATTTTAAGCCATCCATTCATTTATACAAAATGTATTATTTAAATGGTTTTGTGGATTCTTCGCATTGGCTTATTATTGTTCTTTACACTTTAATAAATATTTTATGTCAAAAGCATCTTTTATTAAATGTTTATTTATTAATCCTACAATTAGTTCAATTTTTTATTGTCGTCTTAAAAACCAACAAGATTATTTTATTTAATTATATATTGAAATGCCTCTTACGAAAAGTCAATGCTTAACTGTTTTTAGCTCAGATATGTTTTCAGAAAAAATTATTTTACGATTTTGCTAACAAGGACAAAATTAATTTAATTGTAATCTTTATTGTCGTTATTTTTTCGTTTTGTAGTGAATTTAGTTGACGCATGTAGAGGGGTTGCCTTTTTATAAAAAATTGCTTCGGGTCTACGTATCCATGAAGCATCATTGCCAGTTCAATTTGCACATGAATTGGGCTCGGAATATGTTCATGCACACATTAATTTTATCGTAATAATAGGTAATTTAATTTAGCGATTCGCCTTGATTTTTTATTATTTTACTTAAATTCAAGTTAAGACTTTATTTTCTGTTAGCACCGGTTTTTCTTTATTTTAATCAACAATTACTAAACCATCTTTGCTTGCCACCTCTCCGGATCTCTTTTTTGCAGTACTTTTTCTATTAAGGCAGGTCTTGGTGTCATAAATATAATTTTACTTCATTTTATTTGCATTAATTTTAAATAAGATGTTTTATCGAAAACTTTGTCAAATCCTGCCGCGTCGTAGCCAGCAACAACTGTCTGTTGACAATAAAATGCATTCCAATCATTGGCAGTTATTATTTTATAATGTATTCAAATATTTTATACAAAATCTTTAATGTTTTATTAATTATTTAGGAATTTTGATTAACAGTAAAAATTCAATAAATCATTTTATCCAAAAAGGGCTATACCTGCTTCCATGATTAGTCCAGCGACACCGGATTCAGCTTTACCCACGACGTGACCTTCGTGCCGTTATGAATTCTTTTGACAGTTTTTAGAGCTAGGCCAACATTATTCCCTTTAAAAAATAAAGCGGTTGAATCATGAAAAATAATAAAAAAATAAATTGAAAGCAGTAATACTTATTGAAAACTGTTCTGGTACAAGCTAAATATTTTTTTACTCAAAATTGTAAATAAAATTTAGTATTTTTAAAGTTTTTGGACTTTCAGTATAAGAAAACGTTATTAAAAAACATATTTTTCAACCACTTTTATGCTTTATAAGATCATTCATAGCTTCTAATGGTATCTTTTATTATGTTTATTTTTTTTAATTTTAGAAGAGCTTAAGCTTAAAATTTTGTAAGGAATGAGATTGTTGGGATCCGTGTGTCTTATCCAGAAGTAGATCCAGCGCCTCTTGTTTCCCGTTCCCGACTACCGTGGTTAGATCGACTTAAATCAAAATTGTTATTTTAAAACCGGATAATCTTTTCTGATTCATTTAATTAAATAATGCATTAAAATTTCAATGTTATTGACTAATTGTAGCAACTTTGAAAAGCACACATTTATTAGGCCAACGCGATACTACAAACGACCCAGCATTATGAGGCGGGCTGCACACTCCAAATCTTTTTCTCCGATCCACAGACGCCCTGTTCCGTTCCTCCAGCAGCTCAAGCTGCTTTGAGTATAAGCGTTAATTTTTCGTAATAATTTATATTGTTTCAAAAAATGGGTTGCTTAATCCAATTCTTTAAATCTTTTATGCTTTTCAATTTGTATGAATATTTACAAAAAAAATTTTTGAATATTTATGTGAATGAAATTCTATTTCTATTTTTACACTTTGTGATTGCGTTTAATTTAGCATATTTTTATATTAATTTTTTATTAAAATCAAATAAAATCACAAAAGCTTTATTGGGACATTATTTCTTAGTATTTATAATTAAAAAATTTATATTTGATAAATGTTGACATAAAAATTTAGAATTAACGTTGCTGTTGTTGGCGCTTGGGTGTCTTTTCCAGGAAGTGATCCGGTTAATTTTTAATGAAAAATCGTTATTTTAAAATGTTAATTTTATGTTGTATTTATTTTTTCTCCAAAACATTTGACTTTTAGGTTTTCAAATCAAATAAGCTTTTAATATACTTTATAATTATTTTTGACTATTTTATGACGCGAGCAATTATTATTTTTAAAAATTGGACAACTTTTGACTTTCATAAAAGAAAATGCAGTTTGTATAGTTTCTTTTAAAAAAATATAAAAATTGTTGTTAATAATAAATCCGATTGAATGAATTTAATAAAAGAAATTGTTTTATAATTAAGTACTAAATTTTTTGAGTATTAAGTTTTAATTTTTAACTTACATATATCTCTTAAACATCGCATTTCAAACGCTATTAATTTAACAAGTTTTTATAAAAAATATAGTAAAATATTTGAAGTCGCACCGCGAATGTCGGTCAATCATTAAATTATCACTTTTTTCAACTGCTTGGCATTTATTTAAATTGTTTCTTCAATTATAAATTTGGGCCAACAGTTCTGAAATAAAAAAAAGACGGAGGAAATTGATTGTTTTTAATGAAGGCAATACTCATTGAGTGAAGATGCTGTGTGCTCTGCACCTTCTCCGCCTTCCCCCACGCCCCCCCCCCGAAAAAATCGATGAATATTTCGGTCCTTTTTGCGATAATTTTAATGGAATTAAATGCATTTTTCAGTTTTTATTGCAAAATAGGAATAATACTAAAATTTTTGTATTTAACAAATGCTTACGCATCGCTATCTCTCAATTTAGCACACTATTTCGTTGCATTTATTTTATCAATTCTTATTTTACATTTGCATGCCCTTTTTTCGTTGTTTTCATTTAATAAAATCAAAAACAAAGTTTAAATTCGTGTGATCAACATTAGTGGGAAAAGGCATTTTCAGTGAACGAAAATATTTCTAATAGAGCCAAAAACATTTTTGTTTTTGTTTGGGTTTCCGGTCTCTAATTATTTTCTTCAAATATTTTTGACCTGAAATTTGCGCTCATTTTTATGCATTTTATGAACAAAAATAATTAAGAACACCAACTTTACATAAAGTTATGAAAAAAAGGATATTGAATTAATTTACAATTTTATTTTTATTTTTGTTTACAAGAAGTTTTGCTTTGCAGCTTAATTGTTTCATTAAATATCAAAAAGTGCTGTTTATAATTTATTTGATCAAATACGGAGTTAAACTTGTCAATAACTCCATTTTTAATTTGAAATTTCATTTATCATAAAAATAGAATTTATTTGCCAATCAAATTATTTAAAAAAATAGAAAATAACAGAATGGAAATACGCAATTTAGGTATTGCATAACAATTGCAATTAAATTTATACGCAAAATAATTAAATTTAAGTACAATTTTGACTTACTAATAAAATTTGTTTGGGTCAAGTCCATTTTGTTCAATGGTCGTCTCCACTTGAATTTACACCCCCCTAAAGATGACATCATCAATTGACAATTTTCAATCGTTTTTTACAAGAATCCGTCAAGTAATTAATGGCCTAGTTGTTTGTCTTTTCGGTGAAAATATATAGCAATAAAACTAAAGTTGCAAATAAATTTTCGGAAAAATATTTCAAAATGAATGCTATTTCTGGGCTTCTCTCGCGTCAAAGCCTGTTCGCATAAAAACTTGAAAAAACTGGTTAGTTCAGTGTGAATGAAGTTATGATGTCGCAAATTTGCTGGGACGCGACTGCCCCCGCCCCCTCCTTCCATCTTTCTCTGCCCTCATCATTTTGCTTTCTCCCTTTCACTGGCCTCCTCATCTCCTTTCATGCTTTCTCTTCCTCTTCTGCCTTTTTTTTCTTCACTTTCTCTCTCTTATGATTTTTGAAGCGTTTAGAACGCATTTCCATGTGCATATTTTGCATATTTGTGCATATTTCGCGATTTATGTGCATATTTGTGTATATTTCGCTATTTATGTGCATATTTTTTTCATTTTATGTGCATATTTTGGCATTTTGCAAAAAATTAGTGATCTTGGCAAGAAAAAATTTGATTTTTTCACTTTTCTTAAGAAATTTTTTGAAAAAAGCGCAAAATAATCACAAAAGTTCAAAAAAGTCGCCAAAATGCCAAAATAGTCACAAAAGTTCAAAAAAGTCGCCAAAACACTTGAAGATTAAGGAATTGTATCTCATCAGCAATTTTAACCATGTTGAATGAATTTGAAGAATTTTGGGGAGTTTTATATTGAATTAGAAAAATTTATGTGCATATTTTTTCATTTTTTTTGGTGCATATTTTGCAATTTTTGGTGCATACCGTATTTCCTCAAATAGAAGACCCCCCTCAAATAGAAGACCCCCCTCAAATAGAAGACCCCCCTCTAATAGAAGACCCTTTGGAAAGGGGTTGAACAATAGAAGACCCCCATAACTTTTTGGGTCATAAAATTACCATTATAAATAGGCGCTTAAAAATGTTACTACCTATCTACATACGTACCTACCTACCTATTTGCATATTTATTATTTTTCATTTTATGTCAGGACAAATTGGAGCACCACGATTGGGCGCGCACGATTGGGCGCCGGCACGTTCGGTCCCGAAGCAAACCAAACAAAAGTGGTATCATACAAAATCTCTCAGTATGCTGAACCTTTGACCAAGCTAAAGCTAACCGATTCGTCTTTTCAAAAAAAGGTTATAGGTTTGAAACCTGTGAAAATTGCCATTTTTATCGTGGTGACGTCATAACTTTCTTTGTTTAAGTCGAATCGCTTAGCTTTTGCCTTTGTAAGCTTCTACTTATTACATTCTTTCGAATGATACCAAGAATGTTTGGTTTGGTTGACTTTGAACAAAGTTTTAACGAAAAACTTGTCGGCGCCTAATCGTGCCGCGCCCAATCGTGCGCGCCCAGTCGTGCGCGCCCAATCGTGCGCGCCCAATCGTGCGCGCCCAGTTGCGGGGTACCGGGACAAATAGAGCGCAAATTGCATAAGTTATTATTTGTTAATATTAAAATATGAATTCCGGGAAACGATTCGACTACCTCTTCAGAAAAACTGGTAAACCTCGAACATGCTAAACCATTCCTAAAAGTCTTAAATTTATAAACTAAGGTCTGTTGCACTGCAACAATCCCACTTCCGGTGCCTTAAATGATGATCATGAACATTTTGCTTGTTAAAATTTTGCTGTTGTTGAGAATATATCGAGCAAATTTATAAAAAAATGCTAATCAACAAAGCTTTTGTTTTTTAAATAAAAGCCAAATTTTACATGTTCTCTGAATAATTTGTCAAAAAAGGGTTGAACAATAGAAGACCCCCTCAATTAGAAGACCCCCCCCCCCTTATCCCTTTGGAGAGGGGTTGAACAATAGAAGACCCGGGTCTTCTATTTGAGGAAATACGGTATTTTATGCGCATATTTCAAGATTTTATGTGCATATAAATCCGAGCCTTACTTGTCACACGAGACGACATTTTTGATTTTTGTTTTATTCACAACAAACAGCTATGACTTGTCAGAAGGCTATAGCCCGTCAATATTAATTGTAGCAACATTTTTTTTTGAATAGTATTTCATTTTTTATCTTTTTTTGTTTCAAAATTACTATTTGCAAAAAGTAAAGCCTATTTATTTTCGACCTTTTCATAATCGACCTTTTCATAACAAAATTTGAATAACCATTTTTTGCGTCCGGTCAGCTACATACATATAAATAATTCAACAAGTTAATTAAAAAAAGGATTGAACGATTTGCAATGTGATTTTAAATGTTCCCATAAATATATAAAATATAGTGAAATTTAAATATAATTTATTATGAAAAACTAAAGTTAAAAAATATTGACTAAAGTTAACTTATTAAAAAAGTGAACCTTATAAAAAATCTGTTATTATGAAACTAGTCATTATTTAAATTCCCAGGTTTTGTTCAAAGTTGAAATTAGCAAGCGTTTAAATTGTCAAAACGGGAATGTAAAAAATAATTATTAAACTGTACCAAAACCTGATCAAAACCGTTATCTTTAAATCTTATGCAACACAAATATAGTTCTAAAATGAATTTTTTAAAACTAATTGTAGAATTGAATTTTTAATTTATTTAGACAAAAACGA
This sequence comes from Globodera ellingtonae, assembly GCA_001723225.1. Taxonomy (NCBI): domain Eukaryota; kingdom Metazoa; phylum Nematoda; class Chromadorea; order Rhabditida; family Heteroderidae; genus Globodera; species Globodera ellingtonae. Next base: position 78,251 of record MEIZ01000089.1, on the reverse strand, counting down.
TTCCTACAAATAAAATAAAATTGCAAATGCTTGTGTTGCCTAGTGTTTAGTGTGCCCAATTTCATTTTGGGTGTTAAAGTTCGAGTCCTCTTCTAATCAACAATTTTTTTCTCTTTTTACTACATTTTTTAGAGCTAAGCAAAACGACCATCCATCTTCAAAATATTATTTCATTAATCTTATTACATTTTCTTCTTATCCAATCATTACCATTCGATTACCAGAATTAATAGAGGACGAAAAAGAATGGGATTGAAATTGAATAGTCGGTGATGAGGATAAGAATCGATTCCGATCATGAGAAGGCACCTGATAGTGAGAGAAGTACTATTTTTTAAACTTTTTCGCTGTTCTCATTTTTTGTCCAAAAATTAATAATTTTCCAAAGCATAAGGGCCCCTTTATGGTTTTTTTTCTCATAAAACAGGGTTTCGATTCGTACTTGAATGGCAAGTACAGTGCTTGAAAATGGACCCTCGTACTTAAAAATTAAAAATGTGCTTATTTTTAAGAATGTACTTGAAAAATGAGAATTTGGCGTGAGTGTTGAAAATTTAGGTGTTTTAATGGAAATATTCATGTTTGGCATTGTGTATATTCAAAATTTTCAATAGAAAATAGTCATTTTTTTATCAAAAAATGGTCATTTTATTAAATCACGTTTCTATTTCCAGCATGTCTTCAGCAAAGCGTAAATATTCATTCAATCCCGAATGGGAAAAAAATTTACAAATTTAAAAGCGTGCTTATTTCCAAGAATGTAATTGGAAAATGAGAATTTGGCGTGAGTGTTGAAAATTTAGGGATTTTAATGGAAATATTCATGTTTTGGAATTGTGTCTTCAAAATTTTGAAAGAAAATATCTATTTTATCAAAAATGAGCCCTCTCAAAACAGTGAATTCTTGATCCATTTCAATTTACTATTTTGCAGCATTTTGTTCAATTTTCATAACTAGTTTCATTAAAATTTCCAAAAATTTTCCCGGCGGCGCCTGTCGGCACCGCCGAGGACCCCTCTCATTCTTAAAAAGCTTCAAAAATGGTTAGAAATCTTTAACAATTGAGTCAAAAATTCAAAATTTTCTCGGCGGCTCCATCGGCACCGCCAACCCCACTCAGCCGAATTCGCAAAAAAAACTTCTATTTTCGAAAAAAACCGAAAATCATAAAATTTTCATAATTTTTACGCAATTTTCTTAACAAAAATGTTAAAAATTAGAAAAAAAAATTTCCGACGGCGCCTGTCGGCGCACTCGGATCCACCAACAACGAAATTTAAGGCTAATACGGCTCTGATCTTGAGTAAACCCCTAAATTTGGCCCTCAAATTGATTTTTGGAGGTATTTTTTGAGTGTACTTGGAATTCGTAAAATTGGCCCATTATGTACTTGGAACATGTGTGTACTTGGGAATCGACTTTACCCGATCGGAACCCTGTCATAAAACATTTCGGGGAGGGGGGGCAGCCGCGCAAATTTGTTGGTTGTTAGAGACGAAATTCTCGAAGTTCGTGTTGTGCGTGCTCCGTACTCCAAACTTTTTTTAAATTTCTATGAGCAACTGACATTTTAAGAATTATACCAATTTCAATTTGGTTTCCGTAATAGATACAATAAATTTAGAGTCAAATAATTTATAATTGTGATAAGTTCCTTATAATTAAATAAAAATATGATCAAATATTGCTTAAAAACAAGAACGAAATTCGTGAAGAAGTAGCAAACGGTCTGACGATTTTATCATCAACAATTAAGAAGGAGTTGTCAAAGGCTTTGAATAAAAAACTAAAATTCGATAAAATAAATCAACAAAGTGAAGTAAAGGTCAAATAAAACATAATTATGGTATATTGTTAATCTAACAAATATAATCATTTAAAACAATTAAGTTAAAAATTTGTAAATAAAAAGTCTATTGATAAATGATTTCATTATTTTATGATCTTAACAACGATAACTCCTACTGGCCGCAACCATTAAATGTTTTTCTTGCAAATAATGGTGATCTGATTGCCTGAAATGTATAAAAATGTAATAACAAAAATTTTAAATAAAATGACACTAATAAGTTGAGGAAAAAAAAGCAAAATAATTAGTAAAGTAAATAATAAATCGTTAGCAAAAACAGAAAAAAAATAAAATGAAAATTAAGCAAAAAACAGATAACTACCCCGACATGAATCAAATCTTGAAATGGAGAGTGAAAACGAACAAATTTTTTTAATCTAAATTAATGTTAAGTTGATGAATTCTTCTTTAGTGGCTGCTCACTTTGACGTTCGACTAAAGAGCCATATGCGTTGGATTTGCACACAGCAGGACTATTTGAATAACACTCAAAAAAATTTTATTTGCGCTCATAAATTTATAAAACGCTTTTTTGCACAAATAAATTAAAGATAATGAAATCATGTGATACAAACTGAGTGATGAAAGATTTTAAACGATTTTTTTAATTTAATAAATCTATAAACCAACTGCTCAGCTCCTATTTAAAACCATTCCACGAAGCGTACCATCTGAACCGCTTTTACATGGATAAGATTCCATAGCCCGCGGAGCCTGACCATGGGCTTAATATTATTTTTTGTTTTGAACAATAATCTGTGAATTGTAGTTAAACGTTTCTTGAAAAATTAATACAATAAAAAAACAATTTAATTCAAGTTTAAAAAACAAATGAATGCATTACAAAATGAATAGAATGTTACATAAACAAAAAACTTACAACAATGAAAGCAGCATAACAGTACAAATAATTTAAATATCTGGCTCACATTGCTATTTTCTGAAGGGGTGTCCTAAGAACCAAATTATCACTACAATTCACAAAACACCACTCGAATAAAATACGTTGATACACACTTTATTAAATCAATAATTAATATTATAATGTTATTATTTTTAACGTGACGCAGCTACACCTTTGGTTGCGGTTTTGTCAAAAACAACATATTATTAGCAAATTTGTTAAACAATTTAATTCAATAAGAACGTCAATTTTCATAAATTGTTAGAATTGTCAATGATTTAACACAATTTGTAGCTAAAATCCAGAAATTAAACCTTCTATTGAACGAGACATATATGAATAACCCCCATCGCAATAAAACTAACGAAATTTTCATTATAACTTGTAAAAACAATCAAATTAAAGGTCTAAGGAGGAGGCAACAATGAGAAGCTAATCATTTTGCTGGAACGTCATTGTGATGTAAAATCTCGAGATTTTCTTTATAAATTTCAACATAATAACAAAAGTTCATAAATTAAAATAATGATTAAAATATTTTAATTTATGCAATTAATGAAGTATTTTATAAAATAAATTTCTGTTTGCAACAATTATATTATCATTTGTAATTTTTTTAATCTATTCTAGTAATATGCTATTATTTTTTGTATATGGTCTTGCCGTCGTATTGTGAATCATCTTTAACATTGAATACGAAAGTTGGCACGTAAAACGCTAACATTATAAAGACTTACTTTAAAATAAACATTAAAAAAAGGTTTACATAAATATGACGATAAAGAAATTCAAAAAATTGAATAAAGTAAATGCTAACGAAGAAGTATAGCAATTTATGATTAACTTAATAGAAAAATATATATTTAAAAACATTTAAAACATTGGCATGTGGTTTAGAAAGAAAAGTTACGGCGGTCAAATTAAAAGATTTAAAGCAAAATTGTCAGGGCATTTAACGGTGAACAACGAGAGTTATGAAAAATTAATATTAACTCGGTTTTAATGCAACAGATAATGAATAAGACTAAGGCAACAACTTTTATTAGGCTAAAAAAGTATTAATTAAAATAAGAAAAATATGAAATAAAATAAATGGTTATATAACTCGCATAAGCCGATTACGAAACCTCAATGTACGCCTATATGCGCAAGACAGGCTCCGTCCCATACGCAGAACAGTAACTATTCAGCGTGAACGTGCTGCTACCGGGAAAGTGGGCTGATGCTTACCTTGATCAAACAAAAATAACCAAATAAAAAATGATTTACTTTAAATAAAATTAATAATTTATACAATAAAAAATTAACTAGCATACCTAAACAAGTAACAAAAAAAAGCATTTTATTTGAAATAAAAATAAACTAGATACAGAATAGTTTAAAAACATGTAAACAAAAAAAAAGCCGTTATTTTATAAATGCTTAAATAAAAAAAATTGAAGTTTTGGTTAATGAAAAAAAAATGGGAAAATCCTCACGCAATTTGAGGCTAAGAGTAATCAAAAGCGATCGGCCACTTTCCTCTCTTTTTTTTGAGTTAAGTGATCCATGCTTAGAACAAACTGAGAAGCAATCTTTTTTCTGCTTGTTTTAATTTTAACCCGTAAGGGAATTCATTTTAATTATGCGAGCTCACATGGGTTATGATCTAGAATTGAACATGTAAAAGATCAATTTTGGGTGAAATGAAAGATCCATTGGTTATAAAATTTTTTAAAAATTCTAATAAACTTTTCGATAAATTCAATTCAAAGAAATTCATAACTGTATAAATAATTTGCTATTGCGATTAATTTTAAACAAATAAACATAATATAGATTTTGTTTATTCCGTTATTTAGATTCTTCCAACAAATGTCTAGTTTATTAATTAATATTATAATTTCTATGTCTCTAGGTTAACTTTATTTTGATTTTACAAAAATAGAAATTTAAAACAAATAGGTAAACAAAAATGCTTCTCGCATGCGTTCAAGAAATAAAGAATGACGCGCTTAATAACGAATTTTCATTTAAAAAAACAATCAAATTAAAGGGCTTAGAAATGAGAAGGCAACAATGAGAAATGCTAAATTATTTTGCGCAACTCATTAGTGATTGATGTAAAATAAAAATTATTTTATTTATTTATTTTAACATAATCATCAAAAAACTAACAAAAGTGCATAGAATTAATAAACAAAACTAGATCTTTTAAACTCAATATATAAAATACTTAAAATAACTTCATGATGCAATGTAATATGACGCAGTGCCTGCATTCAGATGCTCAGCACAACGTTAGCAGAAATGATCTAACCAATAACATTCGAGTAAATTACGAATAAATCTAAACGAATGATAAGTTTAAACCATATAATAAACAATTTAACAGAATATAATAAACCGGTATAATGTAAATTAAAAAAAATATGATGTTGATGTACTTACCAGAAAACTGCTAAAAACATAAATTATAAATGCAAAATAAATTTTGTGTAATGCTTTGGATTTAAGGAGTAATAGTTTGTTAACCAATAACAACAACAAAACGTGGGTGTAAAAGCTATTATTAAGTAAGGTAAAAAATATATTGGTGGTATATGCACAAAACAACTACCATGCCAGCTCAATATGATAACAAAAAAAACTATTTCAACTTTAAAAAGATTCAAAAAAATGTTTACTAAATAACATTTTTCTATTTTTTCAAAAATTTCAATGATCTGAAATGCACATTTGCATAAAAAAGAAAAAAAGGGCTTGTTATGTGGAATTTCTTAAAATTATGTTCTAATTAATATGCATTTTTTTCAAACCAGTCAACTTACAATAAATAAAATTTGTATAAAATCATTAAAGCAATGTCTCCACTTGTGTTTATAATTATTTTTATAATCGATTCTTTGAAAACTCCAAAAAAAAGATTGCATATAAATAGGTCCGAGATTTTCAGGTTTTAATCTATTTTTTTTGCGGACAAGGTTTGACGAGAGAAGCCCAAAAATAGAATTCATTCCGAAAAATTGTAGAATTAAAGCCTCTTTTTAGCCAATAAAATCAATATTTTGGCATTTTTAGATAAATAATATTTCGCCATCTTTCCGTAATAAATCCATATTTTAGGCATTTTACTTGAGAAAATGCAATTTTTAGGCGTTTTTTCCGAAAATTCATGAAAAAATTCAATATCAGGCACTTTTCTCCAAAGTTTCTTAATAAAAATGCATAAAAACGAAAAATGTACCCTTAAAAATCAAATTTTCAAACAAAATGCACCACTAAAAGACGGGTGGTTATTCAGAAAATGGCCGAGGTTAAACGTAACTTGAAGATAAAAAAAATCTAGGTATCAGTTACTACAAACAGCCATGAAGCAAAAGTGGGCATGCCAATAAAAACAAAATACGAAAAGTAATAAAAAAACTTTTTCAAATACTAATCTTTACATTAATATTAATTATGCTGTTTTATCTTTAATGTAAGTAAATAATCATATTACTTAAACTAACAATATTAAAATAAATTATCGTTTTAGCCGCCATAGCTCAATTAAATAAATATATGTTGCCCAAGGTGCTCTTACAAAATAGTAATAATAAAAGCGATCCATGCGTTACATCAAAAAGCGGGGCAACTACGAACGACTTTGCGAGCGATCAATTTTTCGTTTAATGTGCGTTGAAACTGCTGCTTGATAAACAACGACTAAAAACATAATTTAAAATTGGTATTAATTGATAATAAAATATTCAATACTTTAATTAACATTAATCACAAACAAAAGATAACTGTTTATTTCGCATTTTTGAAATTTTACCTTTAATACGCATAAAAAATCTCAATTAATTCAGATGGGTTAAATTGGCGCCGCCGTCAATATCTCGGGAATTCGGCCACCTGGCGCATGGCCTGGAACTACGCGCGCTGTGGCCTTTATCGGCCCCCCGCGCAGGCTTTGACAGCCGAGGAAGATCTCGATTACGGAGGCTTCTAAAAAAAGTATATTATTAAAAGTTATAGCAATAAACTTATTTGTTATATCATTTTTTAAATTTATTTAAACTCGGTCACATAAATAACAAGCATTCCATTGAGACTAAAATGTTAACTTAATTTATAAAATTTTAAACTTAAAAATAGGCAATAATCTAAAAAAAATTAAATCAAATAATAATTCACTATCGGATTTTGAACGAATTCTTAAAATAATGAAATCACTTTAATAAAAAATAATGTAAAAAACATAATGTTTAGACTCCAAGTAATCTTTCAACATACCCACCCCCCTAATAAGGATTTCGGAATGTTGGAGCACATGGTTAGAAACAGTTTAAAATAAACTCGATGCATAGACAAAGTTTGCTTTATATTTGATCAACAAGAATTACTTAAAAATTTTTCCCGCCAAAGCCGCTGACAAAGAGCTGACAACACGGCTCGTTGAAAAGACCGACCGACTATTCAAAATACGCCATACCGCCGGCGCACAATTGAAATACTAAACCCTTAAAAATAAATAAAAGCAAAATTGAATTATTTAATTTTTAATTGTTTCAAGATAAATACATAAAAGAAAAAATAGTATTTTACCGTTAAAACAAAAAATATGCATAGAAAATAATCAATTATATTATATTGCCGTTTAAACCATAAATAGAAATGAGAATATAATGTAAATAAGAAGGATAGAAATATCATATTCCAACAATACTTAATCTAAACTAATAAACATAAAGCAAATAAAAGTGACTTAATAATTTAATGGTACCATGGGTTCACTGACCACCTGGAGGCACCATAGATTCGATGAACTTAGCGGGTTCACTGGCCCAAACAAAATGCAGGAGCAGGAACGAGAGTTTAAAAAAGTTACGGGACGGGAATCCCGCGGTTGCCCGTACACGCAAAAACCCGCAAGTTTTTTGCGGGATTTCCGTGCGGGAACGGGATATATGGATTAAATGTTATTTTTGCGAATTCTCCTTTATGTGGGTGGGGGGTCGGCGGTGCCGTTAGGCGCTGCCGTGAAAATTTTGAATTTTTGATTCAAATAGTTAAAATTTTTGAAGCTTTTTAGGAATAAGAAGTAGTCGGTTCATAATTCATCACAAGTTTTCTAGGTAAAACGAAGAACTTAATGCCATCTACAGCACTTAGCCTGGAGAATCTTTTAAGCAAAAGAAAGAGACAAAATAAAGAACTTTTATATCATAAATCTAACATGAAGCCTTTTTCATAAATTGCATTAAACAATTCTTATCAATAGGTAACATTTATGAATGAGAGAGACTCAATTGCCACTGTTTTGGGAAAAAAAAAAAAAAAAAAAAAAAGTTCATTGATTTGGTTTTTGGGTATATTAATAACATATGTAAAAATAAACTTTAAATATAAACATTTAAAATCAATATGTACATATATATTGAATTTTTATTTATAAAAATATTAGCGCAAAGAATTACTTATTCAAATAATACTTTTTATCCGTCTAAATATAAGCTATAAATATTAACGAGCACAAATTCGGGTACTTAAATACAATGAATGTTTAAAACCCAATAAATTACTTATATAATTTCATTTATAACAATATGAATTTGCGCGTCAATTATCAAGTGAAGCCAAGTTTAATTTTTAGTCTACATACACATAAAAATGCTGCCGCGAGTGTCTGTTTTAACAACTCTGGACCTCGCAACTCTGGAGTACAGCGATTGCTTAGCAAAATCATATAATGTAAAACCTTCAGAATATTATACGAAGAGATCGAAACAAAACATGCAAATTATACATAAAATTCAGATTTGAACTCATCGATTAATGCAAAAATTCGAATGCGATTAGAATTAATATGAGAAAACTCAACTATTTTGGTTGAATTTGATTTACAATTACAAATTACAAACGCTGGAATTCAAGTATAGATATATTGATGAATCAATAAGCCGACCGAGCTAAATATTAAAGCAATATCTTGAAAAATATAAATAATCCATTAAAACAAAATGTTAAAATTTAAACTTTTACAAAAAATCTACTAAAATTTTTTGAATGGTTTAACTTTTATAAGGTTTTAATTTTGAATTAACACAAAATTTATTTAAGGTGTACATCGTGAAGACCAATTACACCTGCCGACATTCTTTTCATTGTTAAGTTAAAATTTTCCCAAAAATAAAAAAAATAAATTAAAGCCTTTTTAGGAGGTTGCATTTTGATGCTTTTCTGTTGTGTGAGAATAAAAGATCACGCCTGCAATATTTTTGATCTTTGATACACTTTGTCGGCGCGCAGTAAAAATAAAATGTGTCAAAAAAGAAATAAAAATTTTCATTAAAAGATAGGAAATTAATATTTAAAAAATAATAAAGATCGTCTTTTTAAAGATAAAAAATTATAATTTAAAAATATGCTTCATGCAAAGCTGGAACATATGTTGCTGCAAATTTGGTAGGAGGTCGACCGGCCGGGGAGCCGCTGCTGAGGGCTTCACAAACTTCCATTCATCTTCGATGACACTGCGAATACAATAAGTAATTAATTTAATTATAAAAAATATCGTTTGATCAGGCGAATATCTGCTGGAAACCGACGTTTTCGAACTACGTATAGTATACCATTTTTGTGACATTACTGTGTTAAAAATAAAAGTTTAAATCGTAAAAATATTTGAACGGCTAATTCCAATAATTAAATTTTGGTTTATCCAAAAAATTGCAGGGACCCTCAGCACACCAGTCCACCGTGGTGCCGTGAGCAGCCGCGTCAACTGTTCGACCACTGGCGAAGTCTGGTCGCCGAAGGCTCAAGAAAAATATGTAAATAAAAGTAAAAGTTAATATAAAGAATTAATTTAACTGCTCTTTAAAAAGTCAAAATATTTATATCCGAAACTAATTTTCAAATAATTGATTGAAACAAAAATCCTTATTTATCAATATCAATTTTTAATTTATTCAACATTTTTTAAAATTTTATGAATATTTTGTCAGTCAACGACAACATTTTAAAATAACAAAGAAAATGCCAAAGTAATAATACTAGTGTTCGGCACGGTAAAATTTACCGCGGTAAAAACCGGTAAAAATCGGTAAAAATTGACGGTAAATTTACCGGTTTACCGTTACCGGTCGCCTTTCAGTCCCAACCGGTAAAAACCGGTAACGGTAAAAATCGGTAAATTTACCGATTTACCGTTACCGGTCCAAGTCATTTACCGCGGTAAATTACCGGTTTCCGGTAAAAATTTTATAACTAATATTGATACTTATTTTTGAATTTGGCATTCAATTTAAAGAAATTTTGGGTCAAGTCTGACTCAAATATAGTCCAAAATCGCAATTTTTTGCCCATTTTCTAAACAAAAATCTTAAAAATTCTAAAAATCCCCTCCCACCCCACACGAAATCTAAGGCAGATAGGGCTAGGACACTGTCTCGGGGTAGACCACAAAATGATTTGTCCTTATTTAGGCCTCCGTCCTTATTTTTCGGTTTTGTGAAGATTTTCATAATATTTTGATTCAATATTCAAAATGAGAAAATTTCGAAGCGAATTGGACCAATTTTTATTACAAATTGGGAGTCAAAATTCCAAAATTTTCTCGGCGGCGCCTATCGGCACCGCCGACCCCCCCCCCCTCACAGTTAAGCGGAATTCTCAGAAAATTTGCATTTTCTAAAAGTCGGCAAAAAAATTTTTGAATTGCGCAACAAAAAATGTTAAAAATTTGGAAAAAAAATTTACAAACGGTGTGGAGAAAAGATTCTTTTGGAAAAATGCAATAATACCCACAAAAACATCCCCCAAAATCCAACTTCTTTTTGAAAAAAATTGATTAAGAAAAACGAAAAAATGCACCCCTAAAATTGTATCGGAATGTGCAGAAGAAAAATCAAGAAATGGTTGCATAGACAAATATCGGGAAAAGATTTGTTATGAGTTTGTTTCAGGAGAAAAGGACTTTTATTTCAGTTTTTGAAAATTTACCGGTTTACCGAGATTTACCGGCATTTTTGGTCGGTAAAAACCGGTAACGGTAAAAACCGGTAAATTTACCGATTTACCGTTACCGGTCGTTTTGGGCCACGAACGGTAAAAAACCGGTAACGGTAATTACCGGTTTTACCGTTACCGTTACCGGAAAATGCCATTTGCCGAACACTAAATAATACATTACATATAGTTTCAATTGAATGCCATTAAAATTAAAAAGAGAAATGGGAATGACTATATTCTCAAAGAGAGTTGAAATCCTAGTTGTATAAACAAATTTAATGAATATCTAACAAATACCATGAAAAGCATAATAATGATTTAATGTTAAAAAGAATTTACGCTGAAAGTTTATGTATTCTGCTGATAATTAAATATTTTTAAATAAAAAAGTTTCATAAAAATAAAAGATAATTTGTTCGTTATAAAATTCATAACCAAGAAATATTATTGTTTCAAAAGGTGTTTATCCACGGTTGCTACTTTTTTTAAATTTAAAAGTTATTTGGTGTTAAATAAAAATAGCAATGACGAGGAAGAAGGCAATAACGGCATTCGAGTAGAATAGAAATTGAAAAGAGCAAACTTTCGCCAAATTTGAATTAATTTTTTGTATGTACATAAATGCGCTGGTAAAATATCAACTCGTTCCCCTTTGCCCAACTTTTTTGGACTTTTTGCATTATATTTTTTTTTCTAGCGAACCAAATAATTTATTTTTGGTATCATTCGAAAGCAAACACTCAGTAGAAGCTATTAACAAGCAAAAGCTAACAGATTGGCCAAATGGCAAAAAAGTTATGGCCATTCTGGCCACAAAACTCAAACTTTCTGATTTTCGGGCCATAACTTTTTTGCCATTTGGCCAATCTGTTAGCTTTTGCTTGTTAATAGGTTCTACTGAGTGTTTGGTATCGAATGATACCAAAAATAAATTATTTGGTTCGCCAGAAAAAAAGTTATAAGGCAAAAAATTCAAAAAAGTTAGGCAAAGGGGAACGAGTTGATACTCGTCCAAATGCGCTACCTCGGACTTCGGTCCCAACCAAAAAGATACCCATTTTATAAATTTTTGTTTTTCTTACGATTTCAATCAAATTTTAATAATCCAAATCTGGCTAATGACTAGTGATGCACGAGAGTCTCGGTCTCGAGTCTCGACTCGAGAAAAGTATCGGGTTTTTTGGGTCTCGGTCTCGAGTCTCTACTTGGTCTCGAAAATCGAGTCTTTTTTCACCCCTAAAGATGGCCTTTTTCGTTAGATTTTTCTAAGCTATATTTCTTAACAAAAAAATGCAATAAAAATCAAATGCACTCCTAAATTGAGTTTTTTTTTGAACAATTTCTTTTCCCCGGCCGTTCCGATGGACTGTATCATCGGACAGAAAGCGTTCCAGAAATAAAAATGGAAATTCAAATTTGCCGCAAATTGGTTGGATTTTATAATCGGCTAAACAAAAGGTTAAATTTTTAAAAACGATTTTATAAATTGAAAATTTTAGGAGCTAAAACAAAACATTTTCAGTGAATTGCAAAAAAAAAATTCAAAAAGTCTCGGTCTCGAGTCTCGGGGTCAAGTCTCGGTCTCGGTATCGAGTCTCGAGTATCGGGAAATTTTGGGTCTCGTGATTAAGAATTAGTCAATTAGAAGTTCCTTATCGATGTGTAAAGGCCATTCACAAGTTGAAAACCAAAGATTTGAACGGCAAAACTAAAATAAATAAAACACATAAAAGCGAATAAAATTACTTTCAAATTAACTAGTTTAAAGAATGTTGTGAAATAAATGTTCTGAAAAAACTTAAATAAAGAGTCAACTAAATTTAATGGCGCGCGTTTAACGGTATTTAGTAGGGTAGTGCACGGTCGGTTAACCGAACCGAAACCGAAACCGAAAACCGGCTTTTTTTGCCCAAAAACCGAAACCGAAAACCGGGTGTCGTAAAACCGGCCTAACCGAAAACCGGGGGTACCGGTTTTCCGGTTTCGGTTGTAAAAATGAAAAAAACACACCCCTAATGATGGCATTTTGTGGGAGTCTGTTGAGTAAATATGTGGTGTAGTGGTGAGTGACGTCATTTTAACTGCTGGTGGGATGGTGTTCAAATCTCGGCTGAGTTGAATTTTTTTTCCAACATTTTTTGAATTCCCAATTTTTTATTAATTAGATAAAATTCACAAATTGATTGGACGAATTCAGTGAAATTAAAAAAAAAAGAAAAACTTCGTTCAAAGTTGAGTGACCTCGACTGCCGATGGGGATTTTAAAAATTTTGAGATCGGAGCCCTGAATAATTAAAATTAAAAATTTTCTTTGTATGGTTATTATTGGAATAATTTCTTAACAATAGGCCAATTTTGTTAAGAAACTTTTGATTTCCCACTTTTTTGGGGTCGGAATCCTGATTTCCGAAATTTTTTGAGGTCGTCGGCTCCCATCCCTGCTAAGCCCCGCCGGGAAAATGTTAGATTTTAACGATATTTGTTAGGAAAATTGGTCCAAAATTTACGCATTTGGAAATCAAAAGGGTCCCCCCTATGGTTTGACAAAAAACCGGTTTCGGTTTTCGGTTAACCGGGTGTCGGCCAAAAACCGAAACCGAAAACCGGGGGTCGCAAAACCGGCCTAACCGAAAACCGGTACCCCCGGTTTAAAACCGACCGTGCACTACTCTAGTATTTAGTTCTGCGTATAATCAATAACTTAATTCATCAATAGGTATATAATTTATGAAAAGAAAAGTAATTTTATTAAATCCCAACCATAAATTTAAAAATTTTACAAATATAAAATATTAATTACTTAATTAAACTGTTAATAATCAGCGCATCTTAAGTCTTTGAAATAACATATTTTTAGACAATTTTAAAAATATTTTCCACACATTTTGACCAAAAGGCCCCCCCCCCCTATGCTCTATAATCGGTTAATAACCGGCTTAAACGCTTTGCCCTGAAATTGATTGCTCTATCATTATCAACCCCTAAATGTTTACATAAATGGTTAAGTACATGATTTGAATTTGAACTGAGAAAGACCATTCGGCAAAGCCCATTGTTAGTTATAAGTGTTTTGAGAGTATGCTAAATTATCAATTTTTCCTTGTTAAAAGATAGGTATGTATCAGAGTTGCCGCGGATTGAGAAAAATGTCGGGTCGGGTTTGGGGTCGAGAAAAAGCCGAATTTAATGATACATCAGAGAGACAGGCTAAGACAGGCTACTGGTGCGCATAAGTTGCCAAATGAATATTATGTGTATGTTAACAATAAAATAAAATACGCCATACTCCAAATTATGCGAAAAAGAAATCTTGCCTTGGATTATAGACGCTGTTCAAAGTGATATCGACAATCTGACAATAAGCCGTATCTATAATATAAATACTAAAAGAAATTATTAAAATAAGTATAATTATATATAATCTTTTCACTAAAAAAATGAAAAACTTTATCAAATATAAGCTTATTTTGAGCAAAAATGGGGTTAAATCAATAATATAAAAAACTTTCTATCCACATAAATGCAGTGTAGATGAATTTTTATCTTTTGACTGCAAGAAACTTCTGTTCTTAAAAAATAAAATTTTTGTTTTTAGTCCTACGCGGACACTACCATATGGGTTGTTAAAATATCATTATAAATAACAAAAACAATATAAAGTTTAGGCAGATTTGCCCAAGGAAATATTTTACAAGAAAACGCCTCATCGACAATGATAATAACATACACAATAAACCGTAGTTTCAAAATTAAATGTTAGACCAAATAATATAAAAAAATGCCTCCAAAATTAAGACGTAAAATGCGCGAAACGACCCCCAAAATTTTATCATATGACAAAGATCATATACCCAGAAGAGTTTGGGCAGCCATAGCAACTCATGTTCAAAGTTATAAAGGAAATTGATAAAAAGTACAAAAAACATTTGAAAAAAAAGTCTATTTAAAAAAAGACTCATATTTCTATAATTGCAAAAAAGGAAGAGCATTAAATGAGGATAATTTAGGTAATGTGTCTCCGTTATATTAAAGACGATAAATCAGTACAAAAACAATACTAAAATATTTTGTTAAACAGACCTCACAATTTATTAAGAAAAAAATGCCTATATCTCAGGAAAAATTAATAAACTAATTAAATCAGTTTACGTTATTTAAAAAAGAAATGCAACAAAGTTATAAACTTTTTTGACCAAGATGACTACTGATATTTTTTTATTACGATTTGGCACTGATTAGAGAATAATAATAAAGTCAATTAAATCAATACAAATTATATAATAAACCACTTTTACACTATATAAGCATAGATGTTGCTACACTAAAAGAATATTAACATTCTACAATTGACTTCACATTTAAAAATTAAACATAATAAGAAAATCTGTTAATCAACTTATAAATCGTAAAATTAAAAAAAATTCATTAAGAATCAAGGAACAATTAAAAAAACCTTAACAATTTAAACTTACAATAAAGCAATAGAGGTGTATAAATGTTATGATTAATCTATCCTTTTATACAACATTTTAAGGCTTGTCATGGATCTACTAAATGGCGCCCTGATCGATTTATCATCAGACGTATTATGCCATGGAGAAAATCGACATTTCCATGGACGAATCCTTTACCATTATGTGCCACAAATTGTGCGAAATCTTCCCGAGGATAATTTAAACAATATAAAATACATATTAAATACTGGCACTTCAAATAGACATTTCCGGGGAAATAAAAGGAAAAAAATTTATTGTTATCATTTTGTTTAATAAATTTTATTTATGCTAAAAATATCAAGTGCTATGAATATTTCATAAAAGTTCTTATTGACGAGCAAAAACTTTCACTAGTTTTAAAGAAAATTATTCAAATAAATAAAAAATAATTTATTCATAAACGTAGTTTTTATTAAACAATACTTAATTATTTACAGCAATCCACGATACAATAATATTTTTAAAAAATTAAAAAAACAAAATCATTAAGAAAATTTCTTGCAAACGAAATTAAAACAATAAAAGACTTAAAACTAAAATAATAAATTTTTGGTGCAAACATTAATAACATTAATCAAAATAAAACCTATGTTTTTGAAAATAAATATATAACAAAATAAGCTAGCATGTGTTCATTAAAATGGCACTTCGATTAAACACTCGCTTACTTCCGTTGCGTTAGAATATATATGTTAAATTTTAATAATAAATAAATAAAAAAAGATTGAATATTTGTAAGATTATGTTTAAATTATTTATTTTTTAAATTGTTCAAATCATACGCTATAAGATAGTCGGAATATTAATTCAAAACTATTTAAATAGTAAAATAAATGCGCGATACAAAAAATCTCTTGTATTAAATTACATTATAATTGATTTTTATATAAATGAAGTGTTCAGCAGTGGCGACCCAGGCAGGGACGATCCGACATGTATAAGAAAATTTGAATGTGTAGTATCATTGAACAAAAAAATGAATAAAAATTGATATTGAAATTTTAAAGAATATGTTTTTGTGCAATAATAAACATTCCAAATGGTTCCTCCGAGGAAAATTTATTGTTTTCATTTTATTTAATAAATTTAATTTATGCTAAAAATATAAGGTTTAATTTACTTTTTAAAATTGAAGAAGAAATACCAAACTGACGTTTTTGAACACATAATACGGAGTAATGGAATGTAAGCAGCTTAACCTGCACCGTATAATATTTTTTCTTTTCTGCCTCAAAGAATCAGTCTGCTCCATACTCCAAGGTTAGTCAACTTTTTGAGTTACATTCCGCCAAAATCCAAATCTTGCTACCGTCCTGTTCATATTCGAATCTTAACCAGGCATGAGCACGGATATCCGGATACCCGGATATCCGCGGATTATCCGGCATACGGACGGATACGGAAATGGAATTTTAAAAACAAGAGGGACACGGATGGATACGGATATGAAAGTGAAATCCACGGATATCCGCTCATATCCGTATATTTGAGTACCAGTATTTTTATAATAATTTTTGATTTTTGCCGAGGAAGGCGGTGGTCTTTCATACTTTTTGACAAAAATTTCAACTTTATTTACAACATTCACTCCAATGGAACCATGGTCTAGTGGTTTTTTCTTCGACTTGTCATATGTTGTGCGTTGGTTCGAACCCTCTTGACTAAGGCTGTCGGTTTCAAACCGAACCGAACCGATACCGAACCGAAAACCGGCATTTTTTCGGTTCGGTTCGGTTTGAAACCGAAAGCTTCGGTTCGGTACCGAAAGTTTTGGTACGGTTATAATAAACGACAAAAAATTTGACTTTTTGACTTTACTAATTTGAATTTTTGAATAAATAAATTTTAATTGTTCATATGTTTGTCTTCGCTAACTATATTAAACGCATCTGATTTGGTGGTGTAGTGGTGAGTGGTGTGGTCGGGAATTATTTTGTCTGGTGGTTCGAACCCAAATGAATTCTTATGCATTTTGAACTGAATTTAACTTTGAAAATAATTTTTTTGGTTGGAAAACTCACCGATTTCTAAAATTCCAAAATTTGCCCAATGTTAAGGGAGGCCCTTTTGTTTTGTAAGATTGGTAATTATTGGACCAATTTAAATGAGACGGATACAAACGGATACGGATTCAAAAGCCACGGATAATCCGGACACGGATTTAAACATTTGTATCCATGCTCATACCTGATCTTAACATTAAGTTGAGAGCTTTATGTACATTTAACTTTCTTAACCAAATCTTGAAATCAGTATTTTCCTTTTTAAAATATTTTAAATTAGTCAATTTGAAGTTCCTTATCGATGTGTAAAGGCCATTCACAAGTTGAAAGCGAAAGATTTGAACTGCAAAACTAAAATAAATTAAACAATAACATAAAAGCCCTAAATTTCGAAATCTGTTGTTACGTCGGACAATGAGCAAGCCTGGGTCACTGTCCGGGATTAAACTCCACCACACAAGCTCTTTAAAACTCCTTTATTTCCCAAAAGCCCAAAATGAACACAATATAAAGAGAAGTAATCAAGGCCCCCCAAAATAATAACTTGAAGACGATCCCAAATAAATCAATAATGTCGAAGGAGAAGAAATCCCAAGTGAAGACAACCAAAATAGATGAACACCCGAATTGGAGGATGATATATTATGAACGATATTGAAGTTATTGGAGTTATGAAGAAAGACAAAAATCCAAAAGAAATGAATATCAATTAGGATCTTTTGACATTTGGCAAAATGTTTTCGGCGAAAATATGAAAGGGGCGAGAAGAGTCCTACAGTTATTATCGCAAAACAGATACATAATGTTAGAAGTAGAGTCCGGACCCAAAACCCAAAACCCAAAAATTTTTTGGGTTTTTTGTACAAAAAATTGGACCAAAAATTTTTGGGTTTTGGGTCCGATTGGAGCAAAACCCAAAAAAAACCAAAACCCAAAAAATACCCAAAATTTTTTTGGGTTTTGGGTTTTGGGTCAGATGGGAGCAAAACCCAAAAAAAACCAAAACCCAAAAAATACCCAAAACCCAAAAAAATTTTGGGTATTTTTTGGGTTTTGGGTTTTTTTGGGTTGACAAAACCCAAAATTTTGTACAAAACCCAAAAAATTTTAGAAAACATAATAAAATGCCCAAATTTCCGATTTTCTTAAAATTTTTTAATAAAAGTTTTATTCAAAGCATTTTTCTGACCAGTCATCATAAATCCATGAATAATATTAAAGTAAATATAAGAATTTAATGCCAAAACTTTTTTATTGCTAAGAAAATTGTGTAACATTTCGATAATGCCGATTTTTGAATTTTCAAAAATCCAATTTCTTTTTGCGAATTCTGCTTTATTAGGGGGTGGCGGTCGGCGGTGCCGATAGGCGCCGCCGAGAAAATTTTGAATTTTGACTCAATTTGTTAAGAAATTTGCAATCAAAATTTTAAAATTACGATACTTTTTTTTAAGGAATAGGAGAGGTCCGCCGGCACCACCAGAAAATTTTTTACAGAAATCAAGTCTTTGTTACAAAATTAAACCAAAAAGTTCAGAAAAATATGAAAATCAGGCAATCTTTGTTAAATAATTCAGAAAAATGTGTTGATTTTTTCAAAGGTGCTCAATCTTTTGCGCCGATACATTTGCGCCGGCATATTTGCGCCGATACATTTGCGCCGGAATTGTCGCGACTGGCGCGAAAAAACCTTTATTAAAATCGAAAAATAATAACAAAACTAAAAAACTAAAATAAACTTATAAAAAATACATATATAATAAATTAAAAATCCTAACCAAAATTAACTAAAATAAATAATTTAAAAGAAGAATGCTGAAGACAAACTTTACGAAAATCTGATACAAATAAAATTGGGATGTGGAGGAGTGGAAGAATGTGATACAAATAAATTGGGATGTGGGGGAATGCAAGAAAAGCCAACAAAAGGAAAAACCAATAAAATAGCCGACGGCAAATCGTGAAACGTACAATAAATGGATGTTTATCCAAAATTCGTAAAGTGGAAAAATGGGAAAATCTATTAAGAGAAATGAATAAAGACGAAAATTTTATGATATAACGAGAAATGTAATTAAATTGGCCAAAACTTGGCCAAATAATAATAATGTGGGCCACCCAATAAGCTAGCCTCCCTCCCACTATTTAAGGCATGCCTCTCGTCACTCTCGTCACCTTTTTGGATCACTACCACAATCAGCTCTATCTTCATCGGAACGACAACCCACTCTGCTTCTTCAACAAAATCCGGCCTCGAACAAAGAAAAATCCCTCGATCCCTTTAATCCACCATTTCTATTATCTCCGATTTCTCGGCAATAAATTGCTAAGCTTGATTGGTGTCCAATTGGTCGAGAAAAGCCGTTATCCGAACCCCCCAATTTAAATACAATTTCTTGCTGCATCCTTGATTGCAACAATTTGGTGCCACGACCCGGGAACCGGAACTCCAACGGCTCCTTGTGCTATCAACAAAAAACCAACAACTTCTGATCACAAATTGATCAACAACAAACTACAAAAAAGGAAAACCGGTCATCCTCTTCAAGCAGCATCAGCACAGACTTCATCTCACGTCAGAAGAAAAAAGTGAGAAATCACACTAAAACTGGCACAGCCAGGGAAACCAAAAGAAATCAATTTTTCACTTAAGTGAACAAGGCCAAATCGGCAGACGCGGAAGCAAAACCGGGGAGAAAACCCCCAGCAAAACGACGGGCCACGTCAACTTTGAACGAGCCAACAACTCCCCTGCCGAATCCGAACCCTGAAGGGACAACTCCGAATAAAAAGCCGAAATCGCTCACTGCTCCGGCCAAATCGCAATTGCCGTCGGCGGACATCGAAGAGATACAACAATACTTCAAAGCCGAGGAACAAAAGGCTGCCAAAAAACAATTGGACCAGGCCATCAAAGCTGTAACGACGGTCATTAAAGACAACCGAATAACAGATCTAAAAACCTACAATAACGCCCTTTGTTTGATTAAGGACGACGAAAGTACGCAACTACTGGAAGATTTCTTGGACAATTTCCAACCAGCCACCGACGTTTCAATTCTTGAAGAATTAGAAGCAGTTCAGACAAAGGAGCAACAGCTGTTCGAAGCAGCTCTGTCTCATCACCAAAAGGACCTTCAAAAGAAGATTCACGTCCTTGACACGCGCACCAACGCTGTAACCATCGCCGTGACAAAAGCACAGCGTGCGTCTGTTTTCAATCAGAGGCTCATCAGACAAATACAATCATTGATCGAATCACCTGCCCGACTAAACACACGAGCTGGTGTGGAAACATTGCGCATTCATTTTGAGACATTGTCAAACAATTACCAACATTCTGATAGGTTCATAATAGGCCTCCAAAGGACCAACAAATCCATTCGCAAATTGTTTGATTTGTCGACTTCAGACTTACCCGAAACCAAACCTAAAACAGAAACTATTGTGCTTGACGAATCCCCATCTACTTCYAAATTTTGATTTAACCCGATTTGTTCGAAGACGATCAGATACCAATTGTGTTAATTGTTGATAAATAAACGRAGGCGATCAGATACCAATTGTGTTAATTGTTGATAAATAAACGAAGGCGATCAGATACCAGCTGTTAAATTGTTGAAAAATAAATTGTTTAATCCAATCGGTCAGATTCTGAGGAAACTGGAGCTTAATAAAAAAGAGAAAAAAAACCCAAACTCAAGAAAATTTTCGAAAGCCAGTAGCTATAGTCAAACCAAATTACGGTAACCCTCTAAATCCAGGGCCCCGAACATTCTCGCAAAGAATAATTTGAAAATTGAGCTAAATCGCTTACATAATAGAATCACGCAAATTAATCGTCTAAATTAAAAAAAAAAAAAAAATTTTTTTTGAAATAAGAGGACTCAGAGTCCTCCGAAACTTAACAAACTGTGCCAACCAAGAACCCCCTTATCGACCCCCGAACACACAGAACCCATCCCAGAGGACAATTTTGAAAATCCATTCGACGAATTAGAGGGAATTCAGATAATCCCCGAACCGTTAAATCCCGAAGAACGTTTAAACCTAGCTGATTTAGAAGATCAAGATTCTGAGATCCAACAATATTTCTTGCGCAACAACAGCACTCAAACAAACATAGGATCTCCAATCCTAACTGAATTTCAATTTGGGGGTGAATACATCCCAGAAGTCAAACCTTTCGAGAGAGTTCCGGGAAAATTTAAATTCTCGCTAACCATTACAACCTTTGTCATTCCCTTCAGAGAACAAGTGGACAGCCAAATTCATTTATATTCCACCTTCATTGCCGATAGGGTCACCCAAAAGATACTTGGGGACTTCATTCACTCAGTGGACGGAAACATCCAAGAATCAATTATCGGTATCGACCGACAATTAAAATTAACAAACTTTCTCGTTCGCATAGAAAAATCAATTAAGAAACAAATCAGTCTTAAGTGGGAACCCTTGAGTACCACTCCTATTCTTATATTAACTAAACACGAAAGAATCTTCTAAGAGAAAAAAAAATCCAAAACAAAAATTATTTAAAATAAAGAAAAGGTGAATTAAGTAATTTTTCAAAGGATGTCAGGACTTATTCGTTCCAAAATGCCAAACTGGCTTCGGAGTGTAAAAAAGAATATTGAAATAACCAACAAAAATTTTGATAATAATGAATATGAATATGATAAACACGACATAAAGGATTGTACCAGAGTTTTTGAACTCACTAAAAATGAAATTAAAAAATTAGAAATTGCTTATGATAATTTACTTAATCTTGATAAAAAATGGAAGGATTTTATAAAAACTCTTGAAGGGGAAGAAAAAGCTGCAGAAAGAAAAATCAGAGATATATACATACAAAAACATAATTTTACTAAAATAATGGAAGAAGCGGCCGAAACAATTGATCTTCTAAAAGCAATTAATTTGGAGGTAAAAARGTTTATTAAAAAATCCGATCAAAGTCAACCTCACCCCTCAGAGCAAGATTCAGAAGGAGAAGATGGAGCGTCGGACGAAGAAGAAATAGAAGAGGAAGATTTAAAGGAATCAGATGAAAGAAGCAATGAAACAAGATCTTCTGATTTAAGGACTAGTGATAATCAAACTTCAATTGTGTATAATAGAAAACTGAAAATAAATCTTCCCCCGCAAAACCTAACCCACTTTAATGGGACCTACTCCAATTGGTTACCTGGGAATAACGCCATCTTAAGAGAAAATTTACACAATGAATTGAGAAATCTACGCAAATCAACTGAATCAATTTCAGACCTGAGAAAACTCATAATTCTTGTAAATCGAATAATATTACAATTAAAAACATTTGGGGAGGATATCAACCACCCACAAATAAAACAATCAATCGAAACAAAATTACCAAACTCTCTAAGAATAAAATTACGTGAACAATTTGGTACCTTTTCTACTCAAARGTTGATGCAATTTTTGGACAACCATACTCAAGCAAGGGAAGAAATTGAAAAAATTGAAGATTTCAATCGAAATAAATTCTCACCTCCCAGACCAGCTTTCCCGCACAGAAAACCCAATTATAAATTTTCTCAAAATACCACAACCTGGAGAAATCCAGCGAATAATCGCAATTTTGACAATCGATACCAGAATAGAAATTCATCAGATTTTAACCAACAATTCCAAACCTCCGCATTAACTACGCAGGCCAAACCTTTAAAAAACTTCAAGCCATATAACCCAAGGAATAATGGGGCAAATGAAATTAAATTCAAATTCTGCAATTTTTGCGAAAAGAACAACCATTACTCCAAAGAATGTAAATCATTCCCAGACGTCGAAACTCGAAATGTWCGTAGACGAGAATTGAAATTATGTCTAAAYTGYTTGAAAAAAGGGCATGACGTGAAAGAATGCCAGTCCAAATACTCCTGTTATCATTGCCAAGGCAAACATAATTCTCTCTTGTGTATGAAGAGGTCGAAGAATTATTYAAACGGATCAAAACCCACGACTTCTCGTACTAGTACTAATGTCATCAAAGAAGAWGTCATCMATACCAACACTTTTAYAAATCGAGAAGATAATCCAAAGCAAGAAGTGGAAGAAATATTAATGACAATYGAGGCTCCCGTTTCTAATTTAAATGAAAATAATGAGTACACTTCAGTCATTTTATTTGACAATGGCTCACAAAAAAGCTATATTACTAACGAATTTGCTGATAAACTCTGCCTTCCCACCTTACATCAYAAAACATTAGCAATCTCAACCTTTAATCAAACAGATTCAAAAATTGTACAAAGCAGAGTTGTCCAACTTGGAGTTAAAACCACAAAAGGAGGAATTGAAATAATTACGCTCCAAACAATTGAGAAAATAACAGACATAGCAACTGTTCATTTACAAAAATCCATAAACGCAGATGGCAGAAAAATTGTGGTTGGAATGAAAAACCCACACATTTTAATTGGCATTGATTATTATTGGCAGTTTATGTTACCCGAAACAAAAATAAAACCCTTATCCTCAGGCTTCTATAGAATTAGTACAAAAATTGGCGACATTTGCTCAGGAAAAGGGACAGTCGAAGTGACTAAAACAAATTTAATTGCCATCAAAAAACAAGAAAAGGAAGATTTAAACAAAACCATCCAACATTTTTGGAATTTAGAAAGTATTGGCATACTCGATTCTCCGACACTAAGTGACGAAGATGCTGCAATTTTACATTTTAATAAAACTGTAAAATTTGAACAAAACCGATACATTGTCAGATGGCCTTTCAAACAAGAATACCCACAATTTYCAACCAATTATGGCTTATGCATTGGACGCCTTCGAGGCGTAATTAAACAATTAATAAAAAACAAAAACCTCCAAAAATATGATGACATTTTGGAAGATCAACTAGCCTCCAAGGTAAATGAAATTGTCCCATTTGAGTCAAACCAGTTGACTCACTATTTACCACATCACCCGGTCATAAAAGAAAGTTCAGCTACAACTAAAATTCGCCCAGTATATGACGCTTCCGCAAAATTAAAAGGAAATAGTTCCTTAAATGAGGAAATTTACTCTGGCCCTAAGAAAATTCCGGATTTATGCGGAATGCTACTCCGTTTCAGACTCAAAAAATATGTYTTAATCAGCGATATCGAAAAAGCTTTTCTCCAAGTTTCATTAAATGAGCTTGACCGAGATACAACCCGTTTTCTTTGGCTGAAAAAAGARGCTTTAAATGAAATATTGAACAAACCTAGAGAGGTCGAAATGAAAGATTTAGAAATCCGTCGYTTTAACAGAATACCTTTCGGTGTAAATGCGTCCCCATTTTTACTAGCATCAGTAATTGAATTACATTTAACAAAGATCGACGAAATGTTTGAAAACTTCAAAAATATGCAAACTGAATCCGAATTGAACCTATCAAATAAAAAACCTAAATTTGAACAATTGTGTAAAGAACTCGCAGAGAATGCTTACGTAGATAATTTTGTCATGATGTGTGAAGATAAAAAAGACATTAAATTTAAACATTTTTGGAGTAAAACTATTTTTCAATTTGCATCAATGAACTTAAGAGAATATGTTTCAAATCACGAAGAATCAAACACAGAAATCCAACGGATTGAAGGAAATGAACTACCTAAATTAACAAAACTATTAGGAATAAAATGGAATGTGCTTGAAGATGAATTAAAATTAAAACTAGACATTCCTCCCATACTAAAAGGAACAACCAAACGGCAAGTGATTCAATTAATTGCGAAAAATTTCGATCCCATGGGCTGGATTTCGCCCCTAATTTTACCTCATAAGCGTTTTTTCCAAAGCTTGTGGAAATCAAAAAGGGATTGGGATGAAGAATTAAATGAAAATGAAATTACTGAATGGAACAACATTTCATATTCTGGTGAAATTACACTTCCCAGATTTCCGTATAATGAAACATTAAATACGAGTGTGGACCTGCACATATTTTCTGATGCCTCAGGGACAGCATATGGAACAACAGCTTATTTAAAATTGATTGAATCAAATGAAATACATTTAATTTTTGCTAAAACAAGACTCGCTCCTCTGAAAGAACTAACCATACCAAAACTCGAACTTTTAGCCCTTTTAATTGGAACTCGAATTGCTAAATTCGTAATCAAAGAAACAAAACTTCAAATTCAAAATATATACATGTGGTCCGACTCGAAATGCGTCTTAAGTTGGCTTAAGTTCAAAAAGGATCTCCCAACTTTTGTAAAAAATCGGATAAATGAAATAAAACTAACTGCAAAAGCTCATGATTTAAAATTTCATTATATACAATCGTTAGATAATCCMGCGGATATTGCTTCCAAAGGAATGACTAGTTCAGAATTGATYAATTCTAGTCTGTGGTGGCATGGTCCGTCCTGGTTGAAATTGCCATTTGAACAATGGCCGTCTAAACAMTTGGAAGAATTCAYTCCAGAAAATATTGAAGAAAATTACGAAGAAGAGCTGAATGATACTCAAGTAAMTTTAACCAAAACWGAAATTAAACCATTCATCCATTGGAACAATTTTAGTTCCTGGAAAAAATTGGTCAATTATTTCAAAGTACTTTTAAAATTTACTGTTTTCGCGTTCTCAGGGAAATCTGAAAAATTCGACAGAAAGTTCAAATTTAAGAATCCATTAAATCTTAATGACGAATTCTTTTATCAACTCGCGGCGGAAAAGATCCTCGTGAGATATATTCAGACTGAAACACCCCCTACMGATCAAGAGAAACGACAACTTGGTATTTATGTAAACTCTGAAAATATTTCCGTTTGCGGAGGTCGCTTAAAAAACGCCGCAATAAAAGGAATTCATCCGATSTTTCTCCCAAAGAATCATCCTGGAACCCATCTGATWATTGCWTTTTATCATCAGAAAAATCTCCACTCAGGAACTCTTACCACTCTCTGTGAGATACGAAAAACCTWTTGGATCCCTCAAGGAAGGAAAACTGTTGATTCAATCCGTAAAAAATGCYTTTATTGCCGAAAATACGATGCAAAACCCTTTGAACAGCCTCCTATGCCTCCGTTGCCTAAATYTCGAGTACAACCTTCYATRCCATTCGGTAATATTGCTTTGGATTATACTGGWCCAATTCAAATAAAACATTTTGCAGAAAAACTTTGGCTTATTGTTTTTACTTGCCTTACGACTCGTGCAATTCATCTCGAAATTGTAACTTCTCTTTCAACTCWMYATTTTCTAAATGCAATTCGCAGATTTATTGCAAGACGWGGAACTCCTAAAAATATATGGAGTGATAATGCCTCWCAATTAAAACACAGCTCTCATATAATAAATGATGTTTTAAAAATTAAAGAAATTTTTAAGGATGACTCTATAAGTCATTACTTYTTAACAGAAAATATTAATTGGAATTTCTCGATTGAATTGGCTCCGTGGCAAAATGGCGTTGTCKAACGTTTAAATTTAAAYATAAAAACTGCMCTAAAAAAGGCTATTGGTAGAAAATTACTTGAATTTGATTCTTTTAACACACTCATTCATGAAATTGAAAGTCTCGTAAATTCTAGACCTTTGACATTTMTCCACGATGACATAAAGTCTTATCAAATTTTRCGCCCTATTGATTTTTTATTACCRCAGCAGAATATTTGTATTCCCCCTATCTTAGAAGAGAAYGAGTTCGATGATCCCAATTATCAACCCAAATTTACTTCGTACGAAAAGACAATTGAATTATGGAAAAATACCACTAAATTGCTYGACGACTATTGGAAATTATGGACAGAAGAATATATACCGAGTTTAAGAGAAAGATTCCAAACGACACACAAAAATCCAAAAAGTTGCGTAAAAAMCTCTCCAGAACTTAATGAAATTGTKTTGCTTAAAGACGATCTTCCTCGTGCAATGTGGAGAACCGGAATAATTAAAGAATTAATTACCGGCTCTGATAACATAACCAGAGGTGCAAAAATTGAGCTTCCAAATAAGACATTCATAAATCGCCCTCTAAAATTAATTTATCCACTTGAGCTCTCTCCAGAGCCACCACTAAATGAAGAAATCAATAATTTGGTMACGAATTCATTTGTTACACAMCCTTCTTACAAATGCGCTTTTTGTTTTGATCAAAATCATACAGCATGTAAMTGTATTAAGTATAAAGGCTCTAGAATGAGAAAATTTCGAACAAAGAACCTGAAACTTTGCTATAAATGTCTAAAACCTGGTCACAAAATTRAAGCTTGTGATGATGAAGAAAATTTTTGTTCCAAATGCCGAACMCATGACGCTTTTTGTCTTGATCAAGCTCACAAACTAATTCATTCGAAAACTACCAAGTCCGCTCTCGGTTCAACTTCAAAACTTCTTTTACTCTCAGTAATCTTGTTTCTGTTTCCAACTTTAATTTATTCGAAMTTTGAGTGTTCCGACACTCCAAATAATTACACTACCCTTTTGTCAAGCCCTTGTGTTGCAGAGGGTATAATTATCAAAAAGGAWTTGACTAGCAATWKAATTTGTTTCAGCAATCTCTTTTGTCCACCCGAKGGTTTACCCCATGGAATGACACCTCCTTGTGAGCACAGTTGTGAATGTTCCCATTGGGCTCAACAATGTTCTTTTGCTCCGTACGAACTMRCTAAAAAATATTACAAAAARCTCGCAATGCAATTATTAATAGAACAAAGACCTCCCATCTGTTCCTTCGAACAAGGTGTCGAGTGTCCTCAAAAATTCAAACGAAAACTTCTCTCTATAAGATTGTATGACAACAGTGTCCATTTTGTTAAATCCTTACGCCTCCAGTATAGTCAAGCCGACTCAAAAGCTGATTTTCGTTGCCTTGGGGAGGGCAATCTAACGATTGGAACRCCAGCGTATTGTCARGAGTACCCTTGTGACGAAAARGGAACTAAATTTTGCTATTAYGACCCAAGAGAAAGAATCTATCTCGTCATAAATCAAACAAAAATCCCTATCAAAGAATGGGGAACAATTGAAGTGACATATTTTGACAAAAATAATAAATTAAAAGAAACAMTCGAAACCGAATCCTTTGGGTTAGATAGACAAATGGAACATCAAGTAAATGATCCTGAAATTGCCTCCCATACGATTGGGAAATCCAAATTTTCAAAAGAAATATCTGAAACAGAACTCTTAACCATTCGAGATAAAAGAACAGCTCAGGATCACCTCCTGATTGAGTGCATGCCCGGAGGAATAACCGTTAATATTTTATTGAATATAGATATTATCGGAATTTGCAGTAGATCATATTGTGTGACAAAAAATAAACCCCAATCCA
>MEIZ01000089.1:0-48487 GCA_001723225.1 Globodera ellingtonae | reverse complement strand
GAGAAATTACCGACCGACTTTAAGGGTAGTCACTTATCAAATGAGAATAATAGACTTAAAGCAAAACTCCAACAAACTTCAGCTCTTCAATTACAGATTACACTCAAAGGATATAAAACTGAACCTTTTTATGATAAAAGTATTTGCACAATTGAATCTAAATCATTAAAAGGATGTTATGCCTGTAAAGGCGCCAACTGGACCTTCAAATGCAACACCGGTTTCGGTACGGCATTGGCAAACGTAAAATGTCCAAGTCAGACATTTGACGTCAACTGTGATACAAAAAATGAAGAAAAGGTTATTCAACTAAGTTATAACATGGAAGATATTAATGAAAATTGCTCTGTATCCTGTCCAGGCGGAGAGTCAAACGTAGAAATAAAAGGTAAATTGCTTTATATCCCTCAACAAGACGAACAAAAAACCCCGACA
Source organism: Globodera ellingtonae (assembly GCA_001723225.1). Lineage (NCBI taxonomy): Eukaryota > Metazoa > Nematoda > Chromadorea > Rhabditida > Heteroderidae > Globodera > Globodera ellingtonae. Next base: position 48,052 of record MEIZ01000089.1, on the reverse strand, counting down.
AATAACACTCAACCAGAACCAACTACTGGAAACAGCTTTGATGAAATTGTGAATAAATTAGAAGGAATTGGAAATTCTATTATTGAATTTTTTAAAACCCATTTATGGGAAATTATGATAATTTTACCCATCCTTCTGATTCTAGGATTAATATTATTCTGCCTATTTCCAATACTATGGCCAATCGTGATTCAAACCTATTTTCAAATATCCAAACGGAAAAAATCTTCCGCCCGCGGGAGTGTCGCGACTGGCGCGAAAAAACCTTTATTAAAATCGAAAAATAATAACAAAACTAAAAAACTAAAATAAACTTATAAAAAATACATATATAATAAATTAAAAATCCTAACCAAAATTAACTAAAATAAATAATTTAAAAGAAGAATGCTGAAGACAAACTTTACGAAAATCTGATACAAATAAAATTGGGATGTGGAGGAGTGGAAGAATGTGATACAAATAAATTGGGATGTGGGGGAATGCAAGAAAAGCCAACAAAAGGAAAAACCAATAAAATAGCCGACGGCAAATCGTGAAACGTACAATAAATGGATGTTTATCCAAAATTCGTAAAGTGGAAAAATGGGAAAATCTATTAAGAGAAATGAATAAAGACGAAAATTTTATGATATAACGAGAAATGTAATTAAATTGGCCAAAACTTGGCCAAATAATAATAATGTGGGCCACCCAATAAGCTAGCCTCCCTCCCACTATTTAAGGCATGCCTCTCGTCACTCTCGTCACCTTTTTGGATCACTACCACAATCAGCTCTATCTTCATCGGAACGACAACCCACTCTGCTTCTTCAACAAAATCCGGCCTCGAACAAAGAAAAATCCCTCGATCCCTTTAATCCACCATTTCTATTATCTCCGATTTCTCGGCAATAAATTGCTAAGCTTGATTGGTGTCCAATTGGTCGAGAAAAGCCGTTATCCGAACCCCCCAATTTAAATACAATTTCTTGCTGCATCCTTGATTGCAACANGACTTAAAGCAAAACTCCAACAAACTTCAGCTCTTCAATTACAGATTACACTCAAAGGATATAAAACTGAACCTTTTTATGATAAAAGTATTTGCACAATTGAATCAAAATCATTACAAGGCTGTTATGCCTGTAAAGGCGCCGACTGGACCTTCAAATGCAACACTGCATTCGGAACAGCCTTGGCAAAAGTCAAATGTCCAAGTCAAACCATCGACGTCAACTGCGATACGAAAAATGAGGAAAAAGTTAYTCAACTGAGTTATAATATGGAGAATATTAACGAAAAATGCTCCGTGTCCTGCCCAGGCGGAGAATCAGAAGTGGAAATAAAAGGTAAATTAATTTACGTCCCTCAACAAGACGAACAAAAAACCCCGACAAATAACACTCAACCAGAACCAACTCCTGGAAACAGTTTTGATGAAATTATGAATAAATTGAAAGAAATTGGAAACTCTCTTTTYGAATTCTTTAAAACCCATTTATGGGAAATTATGTTGTTTTTACCCATCCTTCTAATTGTAGGACTAGTACTATTCTGTTTATTTCCGGTACTATGGCCGACCGTAATTCGATCCTATTTTAAAATTTTTAAAAGGAAGAAATCTTCCTCTCGTGGGAGTGTCGCGACCAGCGCGAAAAAGGGTTTATTAAAGAAAAATAATAACAAAACTAAAAAACTAAAATAAAAATAAAATTTAAGGAAAATTAATTGATAATAAACTTAAAGGAAATATAATAAATTAAAATTCCTAATCAAAAATATAAATAAAACTAAAAATTTTTATAAAGCTCAAATTACACATGAAATGAATGAAAGAAGACGGAAAAGTCGTCGATCCGAACAAACAAACCAATAAAAGTAAAGACGGCGGAAAAGCAATTAATCGCCGTCGTACAAAAATGGTCATCCAAAAATGGGAAAAATGGGAAAACTTAATAAAACTGTTTGAAAAATGTGTAAAGAAATAATGTAAGAATGAATAATTGGCGAACGAATTATGGGAAAATAAATAATAAATTGTACAAATTCATAGAATGTAATAAAACATGATGAAAATTGGGCAAAACTAATAAATGAGGGCCACCCAAGCCCCCCTTTGGTTTTCTACTATTTAAGGACGGCCTTTTCCTCAGTCTCCTCATGCTTCCAACTGCTCTACAACATCCATTGCAACTACAGCTCCATCTTCTGTTCATCAAACTCGCTCTGAATACGACGACAAGCGGACAACCCGAAGCATCGACTGACATTTGGACGACTAATCCTCAAAATATCCCTTTGTCCAGTCCTTTGTCCCCAGATTTCATTGTCGCAATAAATTTTGACATCAAAATCAGCGTACTTGTCCTTCCCCCAACGCAAAATATTCTTTGTTGCTTACTGAGCGCAACANCAAAAAAATTGTAAAGACTTTGCCGGCGCAAATGTCGCCGGCGCAAATATGCCGGCGCAAATGTATCGGCGCAAATGTGCCGGCGCAAATGTAGCAGCGCAAATGTATCGGCGCAAATGTACCGGCGCAAAAGATTCCGGCGCAAATGTGTCGGCGCAAATGTCGCCGGCGCAAATATGCAGGCGCAAATGTATCGGCGCAAATGTGCCGGCGCAAAAGATTCCGGCGCAAATGTCGCCGGCGCAAATATGCAGGCGCAAATGTATCGGCGCAAAAGATGCATCACCTTTTCAAAAATACTTTTTTGCGCCATTTTAATTAAAAAATATTCGAAAATTTATTTTAAAATTTATTAATGGGGAGAAGCGTATGCGAGAAGAGGAAAAATGATAAACAAGTGCTCCGCACTATGGCGGGTTCGAACACAACACATAACGTAAGAGCTACCGAAAAAACAAACCACTAAGCCATAATTACTTAGTAAGATTCTTGTAAAAAAGATTGAAAAATCACTCGATGATGCGATCTTTAGGGGTGTAAATTCAACCGGGTAACACCCAAAACTTTTGTACAAAAAAGGGCATGGACCCAAAACCCAAAAATTTTTTGGTCATTTTTTGGGTTTTGGTTTTTTTTGGGTTTTGCTCCAATCGGACCCAAAACCCAAAACCCAAAAATTTTTTGGTCCAATTTTTTGTACAAAAAACCCAAAAAAATTTTTGGGTTTTGGGTTTTGGGTCCGGACTCTACTTATAATTTTTCATGTTTGAATTTCATAATTATGAAAGAGTCAAAACCAAAAAAAAAATTAATAGATGTTTAGTTAGAATGGTTAAATAATTCTAATAAATGGGAATATGTAGTATACTAAATATATGAAAATAACAAAATTTTGGTTGTTTGGAAAGATCTACACAACATTGTCGCAAACTCAAGAATAATTTGGGCCTGCACTTTCAACAAATCATTCCCGACGTAGACAACACGTGGTACGATTTTAAACATCTTAAAACCCAAGAGTTTCTAAAACGGTAGTGACTGATCTGGTTGACTGTTTCGCGCGACTTTCAAAGCGAGCTGAACCGGAAAACAACAAGTAAAACAACAAAAACAAAATATTATTCATGCTTTGCTTTAAAACATAAATATAAAAATAAATAAATAAACAATAACGAATTCATTCAGCTTTCAAAATATAATTTAAGATTAAAGAAAAAAGCGAATCATTTATTTTTGAATTAAAATCTAAATAAATGTTTAAATGTCATAAAAACTTATCCAAAATTAATATTAAAAAAAAATTTAATATAATTATATTGTGATAAAATCTGTGACTCGATTGATATAATTTAAGGACGTGCTGGGTCGTTTCGTAAATTCCGCCACTATGGGCGTTTCGTAAATCCGCCACATATATTTTATGAAATAGTTGTAGACATTATAACTTCATACACCCCGCACTAAATCTGTTAAACCTTATATCAATGGAAAGCTCTAAATGAGTAGAAAAAGCAATACAGCAAAGTTGAAGCGATTGGATAAGTATTAAAAAAGTTATAATGTAAAATTGCCAAAATTGGGTTTTTTCGTAGTTTTCTGATTATAACTTTTTAAAACTTTGATTTACTGCTTAGTTTAGTTTTACAAATAGTTTCTACTCATTTAGAGCTTTCCATTGATATAAAGTATAACTGATTTAGTGCGGGGTGTATAAAGTTATAATGTCTACAACTATTTCATAAAATATATGTGGCGGATTTACGAAACGCCCTGGCGGATTTACGAAACGCCCATAGTGGCGGAATTTACGAAACGACCTAGCACCATTTAAGGAGATATAATATTGAAATTCTAAAATTTATTCAGGGGAAAAAATCTATTCCATTTTATAATAATATTTCTTCGATGATTATATTGTGATAAAAATCTGTAATCATTGATTGTTATTTGAAATTCTTGAATTTTTTTTTCTCCCATTGATTAATAAAATTGAAGCTTACTAATTTTCCATTTTTTAGATTCATTTCAACTTGAGAATGCGTGGAAATATCTAAATTGCCTGGTCATTAAAAAGTTGTCAACATATCCATATATTTTAAACTTTGAGTTTTTGATAAAACTATTTTGGGGTTTTTGTCACTAAAATTTTCGCCACTATTTCGACCTATAGCTAGCTTATCCTTTAACTAAGCAATCGTGCCAATCTTGATTAAACGATTAATTAAAACACAGCAATAGTCATAAACCCTAAGAAATCAATTACGTACCGTTAGGTCAGATTAATTTAAACATTCAAAAATTTTAAAATCTATTTTTAAATTTAAAAAGAGATTAGCAATTAAAATCTTTACTTATTGGGGTTTTAGGTGGGCACCCTAATAATATGTAGATGGATTATAACCTAAACAATTGAATGCCAAAAAAAAAATTTTAGCAATTATTATCAATAACGAAACTTGGAATTGAATAAATTTAAGCAATTCATATTTTACCAAATAAATATCAATCCGGCAAAATACTCATAAAAAATAGTTTCAAAATTTTTAAATAGAGATGTGCGTTGTCACCAAACTAAGGCTGATTTGGCCCATAAAAAGAATATTATTAAAGAAACATTCTAAAATATCAAATAAAAATTATAAAAATAAAAAGGAGTCATTCAGAGGTGTCGCATGGCTTCATGTCCAGAAAAATTTAATCTATAAGTACAAATCTAACTAAGATAAATTTATAAATCGACTTATACAAAAGTTAAAGTGAAAACTTCAACACAATAAATAATATTAAAGGAATGAAAAAATAAAAAGCAAAATAATGCATAAGAGTCAGCCTGGACCAGTGGGTCAGCATGCTGGAAGAAAGACGAAGAAGCAGAATATGGACCAATTCCGCGGCCAGGTGCGCCTTCCTAGGGGAGCAACTCGTTCACCGTTTATGATGGATGGCCGGGCCTCCGAGGAGCACGCTCCGGGTGCATTCCCTACCGTGAGTAAATAATCATTAAAACAAAAAAAAGCAAACGAAAAAATTTAAATGTCATCATATATTATGAATAAAAGTGAATAATTTAAATATTTGAATACAAATGCATTAACTAGCTAAGAAAAAAAAATTATTTAACCTTGATATTAGTACCACGCACTCTATTTCAGAATTATTTATATTCCCCCAGTTCGTCAAAGAATAGCAATATTGTTTAAAGTTGCCATTAATTGGACAATATTTACCCATTGCACACAACTCTTTGCCCTATGTCATCTACATATGTAGCATGAAAAGCACTAATTTAGCTTAAAATTCTAACTTATATTTGCTTCTTTAGTCATTTGAATAAATTAATATATCAAAACTAATAATATCAGTATGTAGATATAATTATGCTAGGCTGTGACCAAAATTTGCTTTTAATACATATTATGAAGAAAAACTATACTTGATTAATCCAAACTGTCACCGTTGGAAATAATAATTTCAAAGTTTATAATATTTATTTTAAAATCAATTAAAAATACAAATTAAAATTAAAATTAAAATTTTTAAAATTAAAACACAGAAATTATAAATGATCGATAATTAATAAGTTAATTATTTGAATTTTTTACTTGATTAAAATTTTCTTTCAAGGAATAATTAAATCATTTCAATATAAATGAATATATTGTAATTAGTTAAATATTTAAGATTATAGATGTACAATTAAAAATTCACAGATCATCATTCAAAATAATTTAAACCTTTATAAAGCTATTATAATGGTCGTTTAAATGACTATTATTAAAGCATAATAAAAAAGATAAAATTAATCATAAAGAAATAGACATAAATCGATTGCCTTATTGTTATGCAAATATTATAATTCAATACGACTTTAAAAGTAAATTGTACACTGGTCAGACAAAATAACTGTTATTTGCTTATATCTAACTTACAGTCGTTGTTCATTATAAAATCGGATTAAGACTACTATCAATTGGTTGGTGAATTTTTTTTTCTTTTGCTTAATAGTTATTGAAATTCTGAAAACAAAATTGATTAATAAATTATACAAACCGAGTCAACAACAAGAGGAGAAAGTGTGAAATATAAGTTTCAAGACGGCATTAAAATAAATGTTTAAAAGCTTATAATCAAAGAATATAATTAATCAAACAATACTTAATTATTGACTGACTGGTCGGACAATTAAATGGCTGAAAGATTTAAACAAATTAACATTTTAAAAATAAAAAAGCTCCAAGATCTGCAGGGTTTCAACGACGTTGTAAACGGTTACAACCAAAATCTAGCGTGGATGGTCTGATGAATAGAGAAAGAAAAAGGAGAGAGAGAAATTTCTGCGTCTCTATTACCTTCTCTTTTATACTCTTTCTCTGGCTCTCTTTTGAGTCAGAGCGTTAGTCAATCAAGAAAATATGATGCGGGCGTCATTTTAGTCGAAGCGGGCCAGTCCCGTCCCAGCGAATTTGAAGCATCAGAACTCTTCTCAACCTGCACCAAACCAGTAAAGCCTTATACCATTCGAAAGCTCTAAATGAGTAGAAGAAGCATTACAACAAAGTTGAAGTGGTTTGATAAGCTTCAAAAAAGTTATAATGTAAAATTAGCAAAAATCGGGATTTTTTGTAGTTTTCTAATCATAACTTTTTTAAACTTTGATTTACTGCTTGTTTAGTTTTATAAATATTTTCTATTATCTAGAGCTTTCCACAAATAATTACAGAGGAAGGGGCAGAACCTAGACCAAATAAAATCAGTCAAAGAGTTTCAGCACTGAGCCACTGGATAGATACCGGGATTTGGTGAAATGTGATTAAAAGTCAAAGAAATTATAGAGGCAAATCGTCTCAATCCTTAGCAACAACGGATGCGACGGTTAACCGCGGTTTTAGTGGTAATAACCGTTAACCGCCCGTAACCGCGGCCTTTAAATTTCGATAACCGTTAACCGCGGGTAACCGCGGTTAACCGCGGATAACCGCGGTTACGGGTAACCGTGCACAGGCCTGATATATATTACGTTTCAAATAAAGCAAATCAAAAAAAGTGGCGAAAAACGATTCTTTATTCATAGCATCCATCCAAAAACCTTCAATATTCAACAAAGACATAAAGTTTAAATTAAAGCAGAAAACATTATTAAAAATATTGAAAACTTTAAGCTGTTAAATGTGTCATGAATGCAAAAGTATAATGGTAATCATAAAATAAATTCAATTTTAATTAAAATTACACCATTTATTAAATTAAATTCAAAGACTCAATGTGAAAAACATCCACTGAAAACGATACAATAAGCTTTTACATTTTGGCGCTTAGACAACCGGTCACGGTTTATAAATTAAATTTGTGAAACTAAAAACAAAAAATTTTGGTGTCCGCCAGTTGTCAAGAGAAGGAGTGCTCACTCATAAGAGTTGGAATGGGATAACGTTAAAGATGAACAGCAAAGCGAAACAGTTCAAGAGGGATTATGTCGCGGACAGGGCCCGAGCAAAGCAATTAATTACATTAATATAAAATTAAATTTTAAAAAAATGTACATTAATTCTATATTTGAATAAAAATAACAAATAAAATAAAAATATTACAAAAATTAAGAAAATAAACTTGTAGATGAATCAAAAATTTCTGTTTACTAACAAAAAGTGATTTATTTCTACATCTGCAGGATTATTACGAAAATTACATAACAATCGTTTTAAAAGAACAATATTCTGACGGATTGTCCTAGATTCACCTTGGAAAAGGATGAAAATAAATAGATTTAAAATAAATAAATAATGACAAAAAATTGATAAATAAATCTATGTCTATTAATTGAATTTCGTTATTTAAAGACATTTTGCTAAATCAATTTAAATGGCAAACGCATAAACATCAGTTTCATATTCTTCGATCATTTTGACTGAAAATTTATCATCTTTTTTTGCTTCTAAAATTTCGATAATTCCCCATCCTTTAAATTTTTTTTAATGTGAAATGGGTTGATGCGTGTAGGTTAAGAAGCGATTACACTTTCTAAATTTCCATTAAAATTCTTCCGGAATTATCTATTTTTTAAATATTATTTTGACTTAGTCGTTAAGATTTAAGCATAAATGACCAGATTCTTATTAAGGCTTAAAAATTCTGTCGCTAACGAATAGATCATAAATAATGTAAATTTAACGATAAAATTATTTTGGTTCCAAGCTGAGTCTGGCGAATTTAGCTTGGTCTGGGATTCGGACCGATTTTGGCTTGGTCTGGAGTCTGACCGATTTTGGCTGGGTTTGGATTCGGACCGAGGTTCTGTATTTTCGTGATCAATTTTTTGAAAATGTGAAAATTCCAGAATTAAGTAAATTTTCGTGATTTTACGTTATTTAATTCTGTATTTTCGTAACTTTAAAAATGATAAATTTCCAGAAACAAGTAAATTTCACTAGCGTCCAGTTGTGAGCGCCTAGTTGACCCCAAAAGTTTAAGTAGTATCTGTGTTTATGCATTTCAAAATAGACAATTTGTTCATAGATATTGTGGTAAATTCCAAAAAATACAAATAAATTTATCCATGATCAAAAACCCCAAAAAATCGCGTTGTCAATTGTTTCGCTTTCGGACCACGACCAAGAATACTAATATTAGTAACAATTAATTCGTATATCTGATTGTCGGCTCTAACAACATAGATATTTAGAGATTATACAAATACATAAAAATAATTTAATTGAGGAGATAAGTATCGGCTAAAATTTTTCTGGAACTAACTATTAAAAAATTTAGAGACTATAGAACTTTTAGGTTTTAATAACTTCATTTATATTAAATATCAATTTTTGCTCCATTCCAGTTTATATCAATTTGTTTTGCATTCTTTAGATTTTCAGGAATTTCTACATAAAATAATGAACAATAATTCATGAAACATATATTAATCAAAAAAGTACTGTGTTTAAGGCACGCATTCATATGCTTTCTACTTATTATTGAAATTTAAAAGAGAATGACTGTAGACGGAAATTACAGTTTTCAAAGCGGATTCAGAGTATGAACAAAAAATTAGTACTTTTAAATACAGTACTCTCTTATGTTCCTAAATAAAAAAGCATTAAAAAATAAGAGTAATCAAGAAAGCAGTATACCTAAGAGCGCGTGCAGAAAAATAAAAATACAAAAAAGCTGATTAAAAGAACTATACACAAACAAAATGAATAGAGAAAAATAATGCTTTTATAAAAGTTTTACAATAAAAAATTGTATTATTTTAAGAAATGAAAACATACCATTGATTTTATTAAAAAAATGGCTTAAAATTATTGTTTAATAAATTATACTATGCGAACTAACTAGACCTTCCTTTAAAACAACAACAATTTAAATAAATTTATTAAAATTCAAAATGAGCTAAATGCATAAACAAATGAGTACACAGTACAATCTGCAATTTTCATCCACCAAACTGAAATAAACAGCTGAATATGAATAGCTTATTATATAAGGTGATTAATGTTTATAAATTTTTCCAAAAAATAAAAAAATAATATGCTTTAAATGAATAAAAAATAAAATAAAATGTTTCGTTCGTGAAATACATTTAAAAATGTGAAATAATAATTATTTACATTTCAAACTAAAGAATTTATTAATAGCAAACTTAAATTATAAGTAATCAACTAATCGTTATGTTATAAATGTCAGCAATCGGTCACAAAGATAAAAGATTTGAAAAATGACAATTTGATCCTTACACAAAGTGATCGATATCCTCGCATTTACATCTTCAAGCTCAAAAGTTGATCAAAAATCTTCAGAAGGGAATGATCTTTTTCCTGTATTAATTTAAGCAATTTATATTAAATAAAATTTATTTTACACTTACCAAAACCGTCGAGCTTTTTCAAACGCCTCCTCCACCATTTGGTACTTTTCACGGTGTAACAATGCGTTGTTTAGGTCCAATTGGTAGAGTAGACGAATTTGCCCATTTGGCACCCATTTTAATACCTAAATGCGCAAGAATATTTGAAAATATTAATGCATGAAAATATTTATAAACTAAAGATAATATCTACATTAAAAGGGTTCAAAGTCGACTACTGGACCTTGCGACAAGACCTTGTGTCGCATCGATCACTACAAACATGTCGGACGGTCAAGGATGCGATAGAAAAAGCATTTGAATAAAATTAATTAATTGCTATAGCTGTAAATTTTCAATAAAATAAAGACAGGCGTACATTTTTATATTAATAGGACAATTCAAATACTAAAATTTTAACTGTTGAAAAAACATAACAAAATAAATACTAATCCAAATAAAATAATACAATAACCTAACATCATTGTTCAAAAATTAGTTTTTAGAAAATAATAAATCAATGAATTTAAAACAATTGTATGTTTATTTATTAGAATGTTTTAAAAAGTAACTCAAATTATTTAAAACGTTTGATCTTAAATTTTTAACATGAATGACAATGATTGCAACTTTTGTTATCAATAATAATAATTAAAGCAAGAAACAACCGGCACTACTAAAGAATTTGGTAAATACATTCACGTAAGAACTGCGAAGTGCGTGTTTTGGTGTTTAATATTCACGATAAAATAAGAGAATTAAATAATAAGCTAAGATATAATAAATAAAACATTTTAATTCCAATATTTAAAATATATTCTAACAGAATACGATAAGAATTAATTTCTGCATATGTACAATTGTATATAAAATAAAATCATAAATTGAAACGGAAAAAATAAATGCATAAATGTAAGTATAAAAAATGTTTATAAATATTTGACCATTAAAACACAAATTATTCTTGTTTTTTCAATTGTAATAGAGAGGTTTTGTCTTAAGAGACTTTGCCATTAATAATTAAAGCAAAAAACATCAAGTTAAGCAATTTTTGAGAACAAACAAAATTTACTAATAAATCTACAATTTCTTAAAACTTAAAATGAAACTAGATAAATATAAATTTCCGTTTAACTAATAGATTTGTTGCTGTTTGGTTAAAATACAAATTATTTTTTATTGTTTAAATGAAATAGTTAAAAAATTGCTCAAAATCATAAAAATAAAAAATAACATTTCTCTATTCATCTAAGGGATGTATTTAAAATATTCTGGATAATTATTCTTCAACTAAAACTTTTGCTAAAATTAAACAAATTTAAGAAAAGGTTGAATGATGGTGAACAGGAAAAAGAAATGTGTCGTTTTGTTCCTCCCGGGCGCTAAATTATTTTATATAGCTCAGTAGCCCGGGAGGCGTCGGGACCCGTGCGTGAATACACAGAGTTGTCCGCTATATAGCTAAAATAATAAAAGTTGTAATTCAAAATGATAAATTAAATAAATATCAACGTTAATGGTATTAGGTTACAAATAAAAAAGATTGTATCACATTGTAGGTATCTGCTATGGGAAATTAGAGTCCCGAAGGTATTTAATAAACATTCATAATTTTGAATCATCAAATTTATTGGCAAAATTTTATAAAGATAATTTAAAAGTTCAGCCGATTGTGACAATGGTATTCTAAATAGTAAAAATCAACATTTTAATATTTTTCTTATAAAAGTTAATTGAATCTTTGCTTGTTAAACCAGAATAATTAAAACAAAAATGATTACTGTTGAATTTTTTTGCGGTTCTTATAATATTTTCAAATTTGAATTAGGATTTAAGATGCCACGGCGGCGGGCCAACTCCACCACTCCACCCTATTTATTAAAATTTATTTTTGAATATATTTATTTGTTTTCTCGTCTTATTTTTATGCTTTGTTTTTGGTTTCAACCGGAACGCAAAATCAGCACTACAACAGGTATAAATTGCCGTAAATCCGTCCGAGTTACAACCCTTCTCTTTTTAATTAAAATTGGATCATAAAATAAAACAAATAAATTTGTTAAGGGTTTTTTCTCTGTGGTTTGCCTTTATTTTATTTTTTGTTGAAATTTTAAACATTTAATAAATTAATTATTTTTTACTTGCCTAATTTGGCCTTTCGACCAGGTGTGCTCGTAACCGCCAAAAAAAAAATTAGTAATAAATAATCAGTAATAAGTAACGGAAAAACCCAAGTAAAAGTAATTACGAGCACCCCTGCTTTTGACGCAGAGACAGAACACGGAATGTAAGCTAGGCCATTAGTCAATTAAATAATTTTTATAAAATTTATTTGAATTTTTAATCATCATGCTAATTAAACATTTATGACAAATTTCGTTACGTTAATTTAAAAAGGGGTTCATTTATACTCAATTATAAATTAAATTTTATGACTATTTTTTTTTGGTCAAATATAGTGTGGTTTATTTAGGAAAACCGCTTTGATGTAGCATTTAATCAATATTATTTTGTATAAAGAAAACATTAAAATTATTATATTTGACAATCATTAGTAACACTTTTTCTTTTTTATAAATAGGTAATCCATCCACATTCCATTCACCCAATTCAATCTCGCTATTTCTAATTTTGAAAATTTAATACATCAATTCGTTTAATTTATTTTTTTTCCTCAAATAGTACTCATCGAGCATTTACAGCGCCATTTTGTTTACTTATTTTTATTAGTTTTAGAGGTCCGTTTACCGGTAATACGGAATTGTCCTTCAGACCGACGTTGATGATATAGTTGTTCTATTTAATTGCCAATTAATATTACTTGCTATAATGAGTTTTAAAATTTGTAATATTATTTTTTAACAAGAATTAATATTTGGTTTAAATGTTATGAACATTGGGTAAAAAAACAAAAAAATTTTCGTGGAGTTTTTTTTGCATCTTTAAACATTGTTTATTAATTACAACGCATCAAATGCTTAAATACCAGTAATTTTAAATATATTAAAAACGTATAACTTACTTTAACAGCGAAAGGTTAAAGGGTAAATTTTGAATTACTTATAAGATATCGCAATGTCCGAATCCTATAGCATGCTCAGGAAAAGGGGCACTTAATTGCTTTTATGCACTTTTTTTTTTGCCATTTTTACTTCCGAATTTTTTGCAATATTTAAATAGTTTAAAAAAATGGGTTGCTAAATCTTCCTTTTAATTTATTTTGTTTTGTTTTTATATTGTTCTTTTAGCCAAAAATTTTTTAGAATTATTACATTAAATTTTAAGTTTTACATATATTATAAAATTTTCATTTTAGCTTAATATATATAAATCCATGTACATTTATTAATTGTGCCTGCTGTGCCTGGCGGTCAATTTGTTGCTTTTTTTAAGCCAATCACTCAGTTTCTTTGATGAAAAGTGAAATTTCACTATGAAGTTTTATTATTTTTCAGTGTTTGACAATTTGTAATTTCAGAAATAAAATAATTTCAGATATTGTCAATTTTAATTTGAAAAACAAACATCGATGTATCCTTAAATTTATTATTATTTTTTATATTGTTTTTTTGTTTTCTTACTGGGGGCACACGAGCCATTTATCAATGGCTTCATCTACCATTTTTTCTCATTTCTTAAAATAATTTTTTGCATTTAAGTTATGTGTCTCCTGACCAATTTTTTTAATAAAACCCAATGATTCGAAAAATTTAGAATTTTTGCACTGAAATACCGTTGACTGTACTAAAAATATCTTTTGTTTATACCGATTAATGTAGGCATTTTTTTATTAAAATTTTTAAACGACAATTGAAGGGCGAATTGATTTGGGCGTATATTTATCGGGAGGGAACAAATCGTTTAATATTAGCCACTTTTTGGGTGAAGGACATTGTACTTTGCGGGGTGATAAGGACTAAAATATTGCCACAAACATAAAGTTTAAGCCTTAACCAATACGAATTTGCTTGTAATTAACACACGGAGGCGAATTTTCAAATTATAAATTATTATTTTCTTGGTCATCTTAAATTAAACTTAATTGTTTTATAGTGTCAATTGGGCAATGCCATAAAATTTTACAAAGATTTATGAATTCTGCCACATATTCGATAGCCTGACATCTTCACTCAGAACCCATTCGTGATTCCTCGGTAGTCTACACAACAAAATAATCAGTTTATTCTTTGTAGCGATCAAATTGCAAATTCAATTATATATTTATGCACTGTGTATGTAGCAAGATTTTAAACAGATTAAAAAATCAGTTGATATTTTTATGAATATCTTTATTAATTTCCAAGTAGTCCATGCCCGGCACATGAAATGTAATTTAAGCAGGCGTTTCTCCTTATCGCATTTAGTCAAAAAATAAGCTTTAATTAATGCGCGTACCTTATCGCATCATTTCGTTAATTATTCTTATTTATTGTAATTTTATGCTTGGAAATATTTTAATAAAAATTAATTGTTATTTCTATTTTACTCTTTATTACTTCAATACATATGATCGTCAATTAATTTTACCTGCGATTTTAAGATAATGTATTCATTATGTGTTGATACGTTGAATGGGATTACAAACAACTAAATAACTCTCCACTTTTTTTCTGGCGTTGTTACGTTGGGTTTAACACTTTATTGTTATGTTAAATCTTTTAGGATAATTCAAATTTTTATAACTAAAAAAATTGTTTAATTTAAGAAATTAATTCTTTGTTAATATAATATTTTTATTCGAGTTTGTTTTTAATTTAAATGAGCATTTGGGAATAAAGAAAAATTAATTGCTTCATATTTATTTAAATAATTCAAATCAGCAATACACCAAAAAAATAATTTTAACAAGATTTATATCATTTATATTTATATATATTCTGTAAATTTTGTGTTTATATGTTTACATGTTTTATTTTTTTTATTTTTAAATATTCGAGTATATTTGCACTTGGATAAAAGGGATTAACATCGTTTGAACTTTTATTCGAACAATTGATGTTTCTTATATACATTATTTGAATAAATATGATCATTAACATATAAGAATTGTTTCAATTGTATATTTTATGTTTGGCCAATTTTACTATCTCTGAATTTGCTGAATAATTAGTTGTTATTTGTCTTGTATTTCAATCGTTTTAAAGAATTTTTGTCTCAAATAAAAATATTTATAACTTTCCAAGCTAATCACTTGAAACTTTGCCCCCTGACTTTATGACCCAAAAATTATAGTTTTATCAAAATCGAGATAACGTTTATATTTGGTTATTATGATGTCGATGGTCGTTTAATATGTTGAATGGAGATACAAACAACCAAATAACTCTCAACTTTTTTTTTCAACTTGACGGTGTTACGTTGGGTTTAACACTTTTATGTTATCTTTTAGGGTAATTCAATTTTTATAACTAAAAATTAATTTGTTTAATTTAATAAATTAATTATTTTTAACATAATTTTTTGTTTTCTTCATTCGAGTTTGTTTTATTTAAATGATCATTTGAGAATAAAAAAAAAGCTCTTGTATTTTGACTTATAATTGATTTTTTAAATTAATGACGTGAAATAACTATAATTTATTAGGTCGTGAACACTGATTATTATGAGGTTAGATATTAATAAGTATAATTTCAAAAATCAAGTTTTATGGCACCATCCAAAAGTGCCTCCAACATGGCAGGGATTAGTTTTACAGAACTGACCATGATTCTTGGTGAGCTTATTGAATTATAACTTTCATTTATTTGAAATTTTACATTTATTTTTTCGTTTCTTTTAATTTTGTAATGTTTAGGAAATAAAATGACAACGTCTTCTCCCACGCTGAAAACTTTTGAAAAATAATTTTGCCTTTTTTTTAAATGATTTTTTTTTGTTATAAAAAGAGTGGCCACTTTTGGAAAATTTGGCCTTTTTTTATAATTTTTGTTATAAAATTCAGAAGTTGTAACTGAAATAAAAAAAAAGTTTTTACGAATAAATTGATTAGATCTGCTTAGTCGACTTTTGGCAATTTTTGGTGTTTAGCTCTAATTTAAGTTTTTTTTGTCAATATAATTTCGGATCCTAAAAACGACCCAACATACGTCTGCTACAATTACTGTTACATGACAGATCAGGGCACACGTGGGCACAATTTTAATTAAATTAAAATATGTGAGTAAGTAAAATTTTATATACCAAAAACATAACATCAAATTTATATTCACTATAAAAAAATAATTATTATATGTTAGTGGACAAACCAAATCTTTGAGCATTGATTTTCTGAAAAATGACTAAAATATAAAGAGCTACGAGATATAATATGTTATATGATAAAATACAAATAGCTAAGAAAACAAAACCAATTTGAGCCTAGATTACAAAATAAATGATATTAAAATATAATTTTGAGGAAAAATTTTATTTTTGCATTGACCAAAAATGTTCAAACCATAACTTTGTCTTTTCTGCATTTAAACATACAAAAAAAATTGGGATCACTCAAAGTTGAACAAAGTTTTAATTCATAACTATTCTTAAAGAAAATGACTTTGGTGTCGTTTATTAATTCTTATAGTGAATCAATTAAACAGTAAATATTCGAATTTAAAAAGTAATAGTTTAAAACTTTAAAAAAAAAAATTCAGTTCAAGGCACACATACGGACGCCAGTACCTGTCGTCCAGCGTCGAATAATTTTATGTTAAAATCAAAAAACAAAAAAATTCATCAATTCCTTCGCCCCACCAGACGACCAATTTTTCACATTTTTGTGTTCATTCACAAATGGCCAATGCGCCAACATCAATTTTCCACCCAAACAGATAAGTTAAAAACTTCAAACAATTTTGAAATTTTGCGTGATATAATCGTGCAAATTTACAACAGCAAAAAAATAAATAATTTAAATTTTTACATATATTACTATAAAAAGCTCAATTTAATTTTACTTTTTCAACTTTTAAAATCATACTAAGTAAAATATTATTCCGGAAAACATCGACGAAATCGCAACTTCATAAAGTTCGACAGAGGGATTGTCAAAATTGGCCCAAGGGATAGACACGGACCCCGCCTTTGTCATGAATGGGGCAAACATATTAGTGTAAAAGCAAATAATTGATTTAAAAAATGCAATCAAACTGTAAAAAATATAATATCAAGAGAAAATATGCGTTACAATTACCAAAGACTTAAATTTAAGACAATAATTTCAGTAAATTTTTTCAATGAATTATCAATTGAATGAGGCGATTCAGAGATTATATAAACTGATTTAAAGACAATCCTTCACATCTAGACGTATGGTTATTCAAAAAAGAAGTTCTTTAGTCAAACCAACGTCAGATATTTTAATTACTGAAAGAGATTCAAATTCGCAAATTTCCACACAAAAATATTTATAAAATAAATCAACAAACATTTGGAACTTGAATTATAATTACCTAATTCATTTAGATGACAAATACCGGAACATAAACAATAGCCGTACACTTCAATTCGTCAAAAAGGCGCGAGAATAATATGCAAAATTGGGGAAAAATGAATACTATTAATTTAATAGTCACAAAACTAAAAAAAAAGTCGGTAAGAAGAATTATTAGACAACAATTCACTCATTTGATTAAATATACATAATTAAATTAAAAATCTTAATTTGCACCGGCTCTCAATAACGTTAAGGAGCAGAAGAAACTTTCTTTGGAAAAGAAGCATACAATAGGGATAATATATCAGCAATAGTTTTCCAAGATTAATCCATGCATCCATATTTCCTTTTATAAACCGGGAAAAGAAAAAACTCAAAAAATTGCCAATAAAATTTAAATACCAATAACCATGAAAAAATACAAAAAATAAATATCATCAAAAAGATAGCTTAAAAGAAAGGATTAAAATCATTTCAAAACGATACTAAAATAGGTTATGAAAAAAAGAGTAAAAGACACAGAATGTCTCATATCAATAAATGACCTGCAGTGTGCTTTAAAAAATTCAAGCATGGATAAATACAATATTTTACCTTAAAGGCGATTTTTTTAAAATAAAGCTTTTACCAAATAGTTTATTTTGAAGAGTTTTAAATTAATCAAATGTTCAAATAACGTGAATCAATTGATATGAATGAGTGTAAATTTTAGAATTGCGGTTATGGAAAATGCACTAAAAAATTACGCTAATGAAATAATTTAAAAAATATTGGAACCCAAGCATTGCTAATAAACTTTGTTTACTTAAATTTATCGTTCATTATTAAATAAACTTGTGCAGAAATAAAAAAAATCATTTAATATAATTTAAAAAAGATTATAATGCCAAAGCGACTCCATTTAATTAGCAATAAATTGTGTAAATAATTTCATTGAATAAAATTGAATAAAGATTTTGAGTGCAAAAATATTTTATTACGGAAATGGGACTGGTGTTGTATTATTAAATTCGTTATTAAATGGTTTAATTAAAAATTTTTTAAAACGACAATGCCAAGCCTGTGGTGTCGGATGGACTGGTTGGTCCGTGGGCTCAACTGCCATTCAAGCTCTTCTGGGAGCGTGAATGCGTGGTTTGCCTAACAAATAAGCATTAAATGTAATTTTGATTTCCAATTTATCATGTTTTAATTTTTTATCTTAATTCCGCACCACCATTCATTCAAATATTTTCGTTCATAATCACTTAATATATAGCCTATTTCTATTGCTTTTGAAATTTGAACTGAAGCCTATCAATATACTGCTCGAGCGTCATCCATTCTCGACTTTGCGGCGAATTTCTGTGAAAATAATTTAATTATAAGTTAAAAATAGTACAATAATAAATAATTTTTAATAGAAAAATCACTTTATCGACTGAGACACAAGCTTGAAGCAGTATTCTATAAACCTAAATTTATTTTTTAAAAAAAATCAGTATAGACGATTAGGACTTTTAAATATGAATTTTATTCAATAACTAAATTTAAATGAAATGACAATATTAATTCAAAATAATAAAACAATAAATAAACAAATTATAAAATATTTCAGAAATTAAAAATGCATTATCTTTCCATCTTAATTGAAATAGAAGAAGAATTATCTCAATTTATTAATCGCTAAGACTTTTACAAACACTATTTTAAATTGAAATTTGAGAAATTAAAATAAGAAAATGCTTGTATCACATTTACATGTTAGCATCATGTTAAAAATGCTTACATTGTTGCTTAACCTGATCAGAAGTCATTGTTTATGTCCCAGCGCCAGCACTGAATTTTAATTATGTAATAAATTTTGTTACTTATAAAAAAATATTACAACAATGAAATAATCTTTTTTATAAAAAATATTCACCTTACGGAATACACAAAACTCAAAGCAGTATTCTATAGACGTAGATTTATTTATTTTTTTAAATCATTATAAAAATAACACAATAATTTATTGAATTAAAATATTACAAAATTTATTCATGCTTCATTTTAATAGCACGATTTCGAAGGTCGACCACGCGACAAATAATAACACGCTTCTTGGTCAGTTCTTACATTTATCGTTCATTATTAAATAAACTTCTGTAGAAATTTAAAAAAATCATTTAAATATAATTTAAAAAAAGATTATAACGTCAAAGCGATTCCATTTAATTAGCAATAAATTGTGTAAATAATTTCATTGAATAAAATTGAATAAAGATTTTGAGTGCAAAAATATTTTATTACGGAAGTCTGTCGTAAAATTGGACGAAAGACAGCCAATTCAAAAAATCATAATACCGATACAAATGAATAAATGTTGTTAAAAAATAACACTGATTTTGATTGCCTCCGGGCTACATCCCGTTCGGCTAGCAGCCCACATCAGCACAACTGCCACACAACTAGCAAAATTCTCTACAAAAAAAGAAGCAATCTGCAATGATTTTAAAGGATGATAACAAGTATTATTCATTCCATTCAACAGTTCGAAGGGTGTATAAGAATGCTAAAAAACTTGTAGTGCAAAGATTTGAATAGTCAATTAATAAACTTTAAACGAAATATTTTATGAATAAAATTATCCATAGATTAAAAATGTTTTAAATTTGTTCAGCTTTAAAAATGCAAATATATGCAGACACAAGAGAGCGTTTGTTAATAAAAGAATAGAGCTAAAAATTAATTATCTAAAAAATCATTATAAATATCCCGCTGATCTGGCTGTGCTTTTAGCTCCTATACGAGCAAGTTGCTCGGGAAAGCAGCACAACTGCAGGAATTGACATGCAGGGTGATATTTGCGCAACACTTGTGGGCCAGAAACGACAAACAATGCGCAGTCGGCAGTACTAAGATTTCATTATTAATTTAATTTAAAATAAACATAAGGTTACCAACAATAATCTCCGATAAAGTAACTCAAAAAATTTTGGATGATTTCATGATTTGAACACCATTTGCTCAATCAACTGCGACGAAAGAAAACTTAAATTGACTAAATTTCTCTGCCGAATTGAAACTTCGCTGAAAAGAGAAATTAACAAGAGTGGAAATCTTTTGACACCACTCCAATTACTATTCTATCCAAGCAAAACAGAATCTTCTTAAAACGCACAAAAAAAAATATCTAAAAATCATTAATAAATATTATAAATGAACGTGTTCATCATGTTACAACAAATACATTTGGTTTCAGAGTTTACCTCTAATAAGTAGTAATGGAGTGTCAGACGAAGAAAAACTTGAGGATGCCGATGAGTCGAAAGAATCTCAAGAAAGAACGAATGAGGCTGATTTTCGATCTTCCGTTTAATGTCCAGTTTCCAACTGGATTCCCTTTTGGGATGACTTTAAAAGTTCAGTCCATAAAGACCCCCTATCTTTAAAATATTCAAGGCGGAGTGGATAAACAAATTCTTTATTAGAAATATTATTATTTAAATTTATAAAGTTGGATAATTTGTCTCACATACTTTAATAAATAATAATAAACAGATAAATTAACTAAACTTTAAATAAAAAATGTTTTCAACTCTTAAAAATGGATATTACGTCGATGACCTTGAATAACCCCAACTGGGGATTATCGAAATTATTAACTTGCCTAAAAAATAAATAAAAGTAATAAAAATTCATTGATTAAAATAAACACCAAACAAAAATTGTTAAATATAAAAGAGTATTAAAGAACTGAAAAAAACGAATAAATCTTATGATTTGCTCGGTTGTATTTTTTAAGTGTGCAAAAACACTGAAATTGGGGTTCAGCAAAAAATTTAAATTTACACAAAACAACGATAAAAATGATTGATCTTTTTAAGAATTAAAATTCTTTAATATCAAATGTTTTGTTTTTTTCAGCACAATTTACATGTCATAAGGTCTAAAAGAGTTTGATAAACGCCACCAAAAAATAAACTCACCTTGAGTTCTCAGTTATTGCGAGTGATTTTGGCCAAATGTCCTATGATATCTCAAAAAAACCAAATAAATATAAGTCGGGGTTTCATAAAAAATATTGTGGAATATATTATAGGAAATAAAATTTTTAAAAAGTCATATTATAAAAAAATAATTATTATTATTGAAATAAAGGACAAATTAAAACAAAATAAAGCTGGCATCTTATTGTGGAAAATAGTACGATGGCAATCGTGGTCAATCAAAAAAGCGAAACATGAGAAACGCCTCGGCAAGTCTATTTATTTAATATTAATTTGGGTTTAATAGGATAATGCCAAATCAGCAGATGCAATTTTGTTGTCCATAATACCGCGAAAATGGCGGCACCGTCGGTGCACCAGCCAAAAAAGCGCGTCAGCAACAACAAAAAAGGCATTTAAAAATTTTTAATGTTTAAATTTTGAAATTTAACAGTGTCCGGCGTGCCACTCAAAAATTAATTAATATTAAGAATAAACTATTCTAGGCGTGAAAAATATTAAACTACGGATTTATGAAAAACATAATTGAAGACGAAACGCGGTATGCAAAACTTCGAAAACGGCTTAGAAGAAAATAACCAAAAATTCTACAATAAAATAACTAACTAAAGCGAAAAAAATTGTTGAAATACCCGATAAGGTTTGTTGAAAAAGAAACACCGAAATTTTCAAAATAACCTCAACTCATATATAGACTCACGTTTGCGCACCAAAACATATGAGCTAAAGTGAATAATGGGTTTCATGGTTGATTTTATAACAAATTTTATTAACTTTTCCTACTTAAATAACAGAAGTGGTGAGTTGTTAATGACTAAAAATAAAAAATAAGCTTAAATCTATCGACAAATAAAAAAGTATAATTGTTTTATCATTAAAAATAAAAATAATTTTGGGTGTAATAGTTTTGGAAGGAAACAGCATACGTGATGGCTAAGAAGTCTAAATGAATACATTTTCTCCAATGTTTAATTTACTTTAATTTTGTGTCCCTATCATTCATGAAATAATTAAAATTCGAATTCAAAAATTCTTTCCAAATTTTGTATGAAAATTGCAGATAATATACAAGCAACATCAGATCATAAGCTTGGGACATCATAGCCCAACACAGCATCGGCCAAAAGATAATCTTATAAATAATTTAAAAAACTTCTAAATTACACATTTACAATTAAACCCACGAGAACGTTCAAAATTCTACGTAAACTTAAGCATATGTTAAAAAAATTCAATTAACATTATTTAAACTCTAACAAAACATGTTTTTAATAAAAAATCCCCTCAAAATCTGAATTATTCAAAACATCCCCAAAAATCTTCATACGGCACAATTGTTTACCTAATGTTCATATAAAATATCGATATTTCAATGAGTTACAGTCAATTTAAAATGCTTTTATTTTGCAGTGACACATTACGCTGGAAATACATTACAGGTGCAACGGCACGTAGAAAATTTAAACAACGCAAGAGGCACCAAGCCTTTAATTATTATCAGAACAAATTTACTAAAGAAATATGAAAAAAACAAGAATAAAGAAAAATGTTTTATTTTTATCTACACATTGTATTAAATCTAAAACCAAAATAAGATATTATGCCATTTTTGGGCAATAATTAAAGTAAGCATAAACATTAAACCAACATTTAACCAAAACCGTAATTTTAATTGAAAATAAATTAAACATCAACTCGAAATCCGATTTCTTTAGTTTGTGTTGCCACCACTCGGATTTACTCAAAAGCATCCAATGCCGAATTCCGTTCATCAATTTTCCAAAGCAAATACTAATTAATTAATTGGATTTAGGACCAATACGGGAAGCGCACCTTTTGTATAGGGTTGACGGTTCTTGGGAATTCAGCTTATTTAATATTATTTTTGTGATTTAATGGTTAATTTTTTTTAAATTGTTCCAAAGGCAAACGTTGTGGTCGAATTATGTTATTACTAGCCGTCTGACTCTCTCTTTTTAGCACACTATTTCTTCAAAAAATAAAATGTTCAAAAGAGTAACTAAAAAATTATTAGATGGGGTGGGTTGATGACCAAATTACTCTAACCGTCTGACTCTCTCTTTTTAGCACACTATTTCTTCAAAAAATAAAATGTTCAAAANCCGTCTGACTCTCTCTTTTTAGCACACTATTTCTTCAAAAAATAAAATGTTCAAAAGAGTAACTAAAAAATTATTAGATGGGGTGGGTTATGCCCATATTACTCTCGTCGTCTGACTCTCTCTTTTTAGCACACGAACAAAAAATTTATAGAAATTGAAGATATATAAAAAATTCAATTCAAAATGTGATAAAATGGAATGAGGAAGAAATATTGACGCATTCTCTCTTTCTCTACCCTCCGTCTCAAATAGCAATCCTTTCCTCATTTCTTATTTTATGCTGCCCTTTGGTTCTCTGACGTCTGACGCGATGGCATTGACCTCATTCTCCGCCCAATGCGCCCATTCTTCGTTCATCCCACCACAAAATTTGTGTATAAACTTTTCTCTTACCAAAATCAATCAATTTGCTACAATTTGAATTTTTTAAGCCTTTTCCTTTTGTATAGTCGAAGTTTTGGTTTTTTAAATTTGGCTTATTTCAAATTATATGCCGTTTTAATTTTAGATTATCATAGCGAGTTTTTTTAACGTTGATTAATTAAACTATTATAAATTGTTTTATTTGTAGGGTCATGTGTTTAGGCATTAACCGTTTAATGCTATACGTGCAAAGATCGAAGAAAGCATTTTCTCCTAAAATTACGGGAATTTGAAGGTTTTTAGTAATGTCTGTTTAGAAAATTAAAACAAAAACTGCAGAAGTTCGCCCAATTTTTCGTTATTAATTATAAAATTCGCTTCGGATTTTTCATTTTGAATATTAGATCAAAATATGCCAACATACCAAGCATAATTTCGAATTTCAAGATTTTCTGGCATAAATCCGGGAAAATCCCAATAGGGGAAAACCCCGGAAGGGTCAAAAACTCCGGACCCGATTCCGTTAAATCCGTCCGTATTCCAGTCCGGCACCGCATCTCTAATTATATTACGTTAAAGGCTACACGCCATTAAAATTTTAAAAATTTATAATTAAAATGGAAATCTTCAGAATAAAGTTTAATATTAATATAAGTAGACGAACAATGAGAAGCAAAGAAAATAAAATGTGTTTTTAAAAATGAAGTTCATTATAAAAAATTGCATAGAATTATTGTTAAATTTGTTGAAATGTCTGTACTAAATATATTGAGGTAATTTCAATATTTTATCGAGTGTTTTATTGAAAAAATACTTCAAATTTCAATATCTGAGCATGAAATTTTTTTTTCACAAAAACCCTTGCCAGTGTACGGACCCCGTGTTTTTGAAAAACACGGGGTTACACAGGGTCACGGGGTACACGGGGTTTTAGCCCGTGTAGCCCTTCTTGTGTAGGTCGGTAACCCTTGCCCGTAGCCCTTGCCCGTGTCATTTGAAAATTCCGATCTCTAGTTAAAATATTTAAAGACATTGATAGATAAAAGTTTAAATAAACATAAAAAAATTAAAAACCTAAAACTGATTAAAATTTAATAACCTGATATAATGAAATTGATTATTCGATTAAAGCGACTTAACAATTAATTGTAACCTTTTGACTATGACAAAGCAACATTAATTTAATATAAATGACTAGAATATATTAAAATGTTAAAAAATTGCAATTTATAATTAAAAAACTCATTTTTTAACAATACATCACAGATTCAGGATGTCGTTCACCTGGCCCAGTTGAGTTTACCATGGGTACAAGATCTTTAAGTTACAAAATAAAAAGCTAATAATATTTAATGCTAATAAAAACAGCATCACTCATTATTAGAAAAATTAGCACTATACAATGACTGTTTTTCATAATAATGAGCCCATTCACACAATTTTAAAGTGTGATTAATATTATTCTTAATGAAGCAAGCAGCGTAAAATTGATTCAATCGCGAAACGATTGACGAGCGAAAATGTTTAATTACTCCATAAGCATTTAGTTAAGAATAACTCATAAGATATAATGAAATACAGTTTTTTTAATAAATTATTATAATCAAGTAACTTTAATCAATTAATAAAATATTTTAAGTCTATTTAATTATGCACCATAATCAAACAATTTCGTTATTAATGTTGTGACTAAAAAAGGTGTCACCATATAGTGTTAAAACAAACATTGCAAGATGTAACACATTAGTCTATAAAATTTATAGATAAATACATAAATAATTTTTTTTTTCTCGATTTGTGGCTTTGCCCACTTAAGTTATGACCATTTTAAAGCATAACGTAAACTCCCTTTTTGTTTAATCGAAATGTATTTGTTTTATTTTTATTGCAAAATTCGTAATATGATTTAATCAACACGTCGACTTTCTGTTTTAGGGCCTTGATTTGCGCCAGCTGTCGGTATTTATTATTGGTCGGCAATTTTATAGGGTACAAAAAGATAATTTTCATTTTTACATTATTAATAAGTGCTTTAATTGCTTAATAGGTATATTGTAAATGTTTAAATAACTTTTTGGTTATTAATTATTAACAATATTGGTATAATTTTTATTTTGGTTTTAGAAATTTTAAATTCTGATAACAAGCTATAAAAGTAATTATTTTTAGCCTTGCTATTTTTTGCAATTCTCAATGTCTTTGCCAACTAATATCAATTTTCAAGGATAATACTTATAAAGCTAATTTTGCGTTTGAATTAATTGAGCTAATATATTTTGCTTTTCTTGTTTTTTCACTATTATACTTGCATATTTTCTTTTTCTTTTTGGGTAATTTATTTTTATTATTGGTTTTTTTGGATATAATCAGTTTTTGGAATAAATATTAAACTAAATTTTTTGAACGAGTTGAATGTTCACCGCATTCTGGGATTCACCATCAAAATCTGTAACGTAATTCTTCATACTAATGAGTTGAGGCCCATTCGGCACATAAAATATTATTTTCGATAGAGAAATAAGGATCATATTTGCTTTTAGAGAACATAACTGCTAAAAATAAGAATAATGCGATATTAACCTAAAATTTATCAGTTTTACCTATTCTTTTCATCAATACTAGCAGCATAAGACCCCAAAACCGTCCGGGTATCGTCCGGGTCAAAACCGTCCGGGTACCCAAACCTATTGGAGGGGGAAAATCCTTTGATCTTGCCGCCAGCGTAACCCAAACATATGGGAGGGGTCCAACTCTTTGATCTTGCCGCCAACGTAACCCAAACCTATGGGAGGAGTCCAACTCTTTGACCTTACCGCCAACGTAACCCAAACCTATTGGCTCCTTTGAACATACCGCCACCAGACCAAAAGCTGGCATCGTCCGGCCAAAACCATCCGGGTACCCGCGCCCTTTGATCGTGCCGCCCGGGGCTTATTGAGGGGTGGTTTGAAAAAAGCGCGGACGATTTTTTAATTAAACACTCAAAACCCATTGGGCCCATTGCCAAATCCAAAATTCAATTTCCCTCCCCCGCCCCTCAAGGTCATTAGGGCACCTGTCAATCAAACTTTCGCCGCGCACCAAAATTTTCCCTCTCACCTGTCAATCAAACTTCCGCCGCTTAAATTTTAGGCGATTTACAATGTGAGGGACCATTCTAACCCTATAAATAATCATAAATAAATTTTTTTTTAAATAAAAAATGTTTAGTGGACCTTTTACACTAATTCTTTCAGGGGCTACCGGAAGCGGTAAAACCCAATGGCTTTTGAAATTTTTAAAATATTATAGAGAATTAATTGATCCGGTGCCAAATAAAATTTTATATTGCTATGGTGAAATGAATGATAGTATTTTGGGGTTAATTGGGCAGGGTATCGAGACGCACAACGGAATTCCGGATTTGAAATTGATAAAAGAACAAGCGAAACCGTTGTTACTTATTCTCGACGATTTAATGCTTAACGTAAAAAATAATTTTCTTGATTTGCTATTCACAAGGGGATCTCATAATTGGAACGTTAGCATCATTTTTGTTACCCAAAGCTTATATGGTAAGGATATAAAAACGGCACGAGCAAATGCTCATTATCTGGTCTTGATGCGAAATCCATCAGGACAGCTTCAGGTAAGAACCGTAGGCTCTCAGCTGTTTCCCAAAAGAATGAATTACTTTATGGAGACATATAACAACGCAACCAGTACCCAATTTAGCTATCTGGTAATTAATATGCATCCAAACGCGGATGAAGAATTTAGATTATCGAGCAAAATATTTCCGGGTGAAATTTTAGAAGTATATTTRCCAAATGAATAAAAATCTATAAAAGGAAATTAAATGTCGGAAAATATGAAAATGTACCAATTTAGCTCTCAAGTAAGGGAGAATACAGCATTTTTAAAAAAGCTTGCCTCTACCAGATCCGATCAAAAGAAGAATAATTTAATCGAAACAGCAACTACCGATCAAATTTTGGCAATTGTTGAAATTTGTGCAAACATTTTGAGCTTTACATTCAAACTTAATAAAAGACAGAAACAAAGACTTGTTCAATACGCAGATTTTTATCGAGCCATTGCCAAATCTAAATCTGAAAAAACAGCAAGAAAAAAGCTACAACAGGGAAGCGGAATAGCACTAGGAGCAGTTTTAATTCCAGTTTTAAGCGTGCTAGCCCAACATTTATTAGAAAAAATTACGTCATGAAATTTGCAAAGAAAATGTTAATGGTTCCCGAAACGGAATATCACGCACTGTTAAGTGCCATCCAGGGCGGGGATTATCTGCAAAATGAAAAATCAATGCTAGATGCAAAAATCAGGCAGAATTTAGACGATCCGACAATAAATGAAGATGTTAAAGCGAGTAAGCATAACTGGCTTTATAAGGAAAGACGGATGCTAAAAGAAATGACAGAAAATCGACCACAAAAGGTGATTATTGAAAATCAGACTCCAACACCGAATATTGCACCGTATTTGGGGGTTAGCCAGGCGAAAACTCAGATGACTGAAGAGCCAAGAAAGGTCATTATCCCCAGAACAAGACTCAAAAGCATGCCGGAACCTTCAGAGTCGCATCCCCAAATAGACCAAGACGAAGCCCAATTTCCGCTTTCTACTCTAGCTTCTCCAATTTTTAAAACGCCTGAAAAATTGCAAGCAACATCGTTAATTCATCCAGATTTTTGGAATGAACTTGTGAATTATGTTTCTAAAAACAAGGATACGTTTAAAATAACAGCAATGGGGAAAGTTCACTCTAATAAAAATCTACCAATTGAAGAGAGTAATTATAAGGATGTTTTGCTCTATCTTGTCGGTGGGAAAAAAGAAACACCAAGGGGAGCAAAATTTCTAAAGGATCGGCTCTTAAAAGACTCGACAATAAGAGAAATGGTTGGCAAGTCAAGTGACATGTGGGGAGAAGGTAAAAAAGTTGTTGTCAAGATGAAACCTATAAAAACAATCGGTATCATTCGAGAAAAGAAGCTTTTTAAACCAACAATATGGGCAAGGCTATAGATAAAATTTTATCAAAAGTTTATTACGATCTCAAATCTCCGCAAGTTTTGCGGGAATAAATAAAATTTTAGAAGAAGCAAGGAAGGTAAATCCAAAAATTAAAATGGAGCACGTTACCAATTTTCTCGAAAAACAGAAAACTTACACGCTCCATAAACCWATTAGAAAAAGATTTACAAAACTAAAAACAAGACCTAGTGGGTTTCATACCGATTGGCAATGCGATCTTTGTATTTTTGACCAATTAAAACAATATAACAACGGATATAAATATTTATTAGTCTGCATAGAGGTTCTGAGTCGAATGCTTTTTGTTGCTCCGGTTAAGTCAAAAAGAAGTGAGGATATGATTGAGGCCTTTGAAAACGTCTTCAAAAAATCAAATATTCTCCCAAATAAATTGTATAGTGACAGTGGACTTGAATTTCAGGCAAATAAAATGAAAAGATATTTTGAGGATAAAGATATAATAAAGCACGTGATGTACAGCCCAAACCTTCATGCGGGTTTAGTTGAACGGGCTAATCGAACAATAAAGGAGCGTCTCTATAGATACTTTACTAAAAATAATACATTTAGGTGGGTAGATGTTATAGATGAAATTGTTAAGAACCTAAATAATAGTGTTCATTGAACCACGGGGATGAAACCAACGTCCGTAAAATTTGAAAATGCCAGAGCACTATGGGAGAGGTTATATAAGGAAAATGTGGTACCAGTGTCTAAGAAGAAATTTAAAAGAGGTGATATCGTTCGCATCACAAAAGAAAAAGGAACATTTACTAAAGGTTATTATCCGAATTTTACTGAGGAATTGTTTAAAATTTCCGTTGTTAATCCAACAAATCCGGTCTCCTATCGCATTGTAGATTTTGACGATAACTTAATCAAGGGTATTTTTTATAATCAAGAACTTGTAAAATCAAACGAAGATATTTTTAAAATTGCAGAGGTCATAAAAACGCGTGTTAGGAAAGGAATTAAAGAGCATTTTGTAAGGTGGGAAGGATATTCTGAAAAATTTAATACTTGGATAAAAGATTCAGATCTAGTAAAAATAATGGATGATTTTTATATTGTATTACCATCAAATACACCTGTTTCCGGGAACAAAACCTCAAAGTTTACCGTAAGACTACCAGAAACACTAGAATTAGACACAAACTGGTCAGTTGCCCTTTCTTCGATAATTTATCCCTATTCGTTCACAGCTCTCGGAATAGAGGGAAGAGAATTTATTAACGTCTTTGAAAGAGGAAAGGCGGAAGGTTTAAAAATATACCTGCCCGATATGAACTTTAAAACTGCAAGAGGGCTGGAAAAGAAAATTAATGAAGCATTTTTTCATTATTATGATTTGGAAAAACGACAAGGGAGCAATCAAAAGAATTGAGTTCAAACTCACTCGAAGCTCCGGGTGTGAAGGAGTTGTTCGAAAAATTATCACAAAAGAGTACCAACTTTGAATCATTGTTTGAGGAAATTAACACGCTTTCAAAAGAAGTTGAAGGTGCTCAAAATAGTACTCTAGAATGTGTAGCTAAGCAAGATCTTAAGGGGGCGAAAAAATTTGCAGACAAAGCAAAAGTTGCTGCAAGAAATGTTAAGACCAAACAAATCGAAATAGCTAGAGAGCATGAAAATACTACTGAGGAGGGATTTGCCGGACTTGTAACAAGAGTAAATAAGACTATTGGAGGTTTCTTACAGCCACAAACCCGTACTCAATCAGAAGATCAGAATAAAGAGGCACCGCAACACGCCGAAATTGAACCAGTCGAAGCACAGAGAGAAGAATCGGAACAAATAGCAGGTGAGAAAGAAGAAGCTGATCCACCCGCTAAGGAGAAAATGTCAGAAGAAACGCAAAAAGAGGAAAAATTATCTGCAGAGATGATACCCCAACCAAAAATATCCGTCGCAGAAGATTCTGATAATGATATATCTCCGCCTAGGCCTTTAGAATTTAGATATGACACTGTTGATCAAAAATTTATTCTTCATCTAGATACTGCCATCCCCCATATTGAGTTGTCAGAACATTTAGCATATGTATTAGGGTTTAAAAATCGGGTATTGCATCATGGAGATGAGGCTTCTTATATGCCAGATTTGACAGGTGGCGTAAGACAGATATATATTTATGCACCGAATCTGGTGGAAAACACCATAATAGGCAATCGATTGGCACCACTTCTACGAATCGTTAATGTTGTTGGAAATCCGGGATCAATAAACGAGGTTATATATAGCACCGAATATTTTCATCGTATACAATCAAAACGAATCGCCGAAATTTCTGTAGAAATTTATACGCCTTTTGGAGAATTAGTGAAATTTCATTGGGGAACTTGTATTCTCACCTTACATTTTAAGAAAACTCTATTTTAAAAATGACACATGTATTCTTTGATCCCCAGTCGGTGGATTGGTCATCATTTTTAAAAGTTCAAGTAGGAAGAGTTGTTGGAAGCAAATATCAGCGAGGATTTGGATTCCTCGACAATGTTGTTCGTTTCTTAACACCAATAGCTAAAAATATTGCAACAGCTGCAGGTAACGAAGGAATTTCTGTAGGTCAACGGCTTTTAGGTGATATGTCCCGAGGTAAAGATTTAAAAGATGCCCTTAGGGAACATTCGAAACAGGGGCTTGAAAATCTCTCGAATAAATTCCAGCAATGTGGAAAAGGAAAGCGGAATAGGAGACAGGTTATTGATCAATTAAGTTTCGTTTAAAAGGTATAAATAGAATTGCGTAGCTAATAATTAAAAGCCTATGGCGACTTTAAAGAAAATTGACAAAACAAGTGAAGATGGTCTCGAAGGAGGCCTCGCACTATTCGATATTCCTCCTACCAATGTTGCGATAAACAAATCCAGCGTTCGGGAATTGCTGCCACTATCGGCTATAAATCAATCGGGCCCATATATTTTTAGATTATTTTCGGACAGCCAGTTTTGCGATCTTAATAAAACCTTTTTATTCCTATCAACATCAATAGAACGGAAGCAAAATAATAATTGGATACCAATTACAAGCGCTAGCGACGCTGACAAGCATGCTTTTACAAGCGTCGTCCCGAGGAGGTTGATTATTGGGTTTGTTTCCACTGATGCCTATACTGGTAATAAGGCTCTTTCGCCTTTTAAATTTGAACATGCAAATATTCGCTCGATTACTATTGAGGCAAATGGGTATACATTTCCCGGAGCACCATATTCATTTGATTTCAAAAACAAAAAATATGTGAGGGCTTTTGTTGATATGTACACCGGTTTAGGCATGGATGATGGCGACAGAACAATGTCAATAAATACGTCTAAGTTTTTAGGTGGCTGGTGCTTCTTTGTAATACCAATGACTTCTACCCTTGATGACACCCCAGGATTTGAGCTCATACGAAATGGAACCACTAGTGTCAAGGTTCAATTTACTGAACCTATAAAAGCAGGTGGCTATGAGATGATTGTTTTGGGAGAATTTGATTCAATATTATCGATCAATGCAAATCGCGTTATTAGTATTGACGGAAGCATTTAATGAATTCTAACCAGTTAGACAATATCTTGTCAAACATTAAAGCAACTGAAAAACATTATATTGGTGTTTTTGCTTCCAATAATATTCCAAAAGTCTATAGAGGGAGAAAATATCCATATTGTTTTGTGGCTAATACAGGCAAAGCTGGCACAATTGGTGAGCATTGGGTGGCCTGTTTTGTTAGCTCAAATACTCAAATAGAGTATTTTGATTCGTTGGGTGAGCACCCAAATGAAGATTTGGGTGCATACCTTAACCAATTTGACAAAATTTTGTTAAATGAGCGTATTATTCAACATCCGTTTTCAGATTCGTGTGGTCATTTTTGTATTTATTTTTTGGCTGTTCGCTGTTCAGGGGTTCCATACTGCAAAGTCATGGATAACTTATATAAGACTCGTTCAATAGCTGATTTATTAGTTAAAAAATTTGTTAGATCATTATGTTATCGTTAGTAATTTTGGTAACAATATTTGTCCCAAGCGTCAGTGAAGAAATTAATGTGGAAATTTCCACGGATAGACCAAACCTATTTGACAATAAATATATTACAATTTCAAAACCCTCAACACTTGATAGATTGTTTGGCTTCGACCAAAATAGATTATGTATGATAAGCGAGACCTTAGATTGGGATGGACTATTTCAATTCAGAAGATAAATTTCATTGAAAGAATTGGACCAACAAAGCTTGAATTATACGAGGATTTTAGAGTTATGAAACCTATGGCRTGTTTTTACTTTAATGAACACATGTACCTTATTTTTAAAAATATTAACACAAATGAAACATCTGTCATACGCGGTCATTATGAAAAAGTCTTGAAAAATTTTCCACCCGGTGACTTACGGTTTGATCACATCAGCAAAAGGCTCTTCATAATAAGAGATGACAAAATCGATGAAATCAACATGAGCTCGTTTGAGAACTGGTGGCTTCATGATAGCCAGAAAGACTTTGAAAAATTACATTTAGAATCGATTGGCGCAATGCYTTCCGAGTACACCGATTTCCTAATAGTCGATAATCAAATTTATTTGATCAATAATAGAAAAGTTTATCGACATGCTCTAGGATCTAACGAAATACTTCCAAAATTAATTACAGCTTCAAATTCTGACAAGTTTAACATTATGATATTTAAAGAGCTCAAACCGATAAACCTATCTAGTTCAAATGCTTGGGTATATTTTTTATATGCGTTTGACGTGTTAATGTTTTTGCTTTGTATTTTTATTATTAAAAAATTGAAGCTAGGGAAAAAGAAGAATGATTCTTTAAACACCTCCGTGTTTTATTCATCAGACGATGAAAGAGTATATAAGGAAGTGACCGAGAGAATACAACCGCCTATGCAAAATGTGCACCAGTCTCATTGAAATTTTATGCGAATTTAATAGGTGCGAGCCCCATGAGCTCGCACAAATTTTAAAGAGAAGAAGAGCTGAAAATCTCAATTTTCTGAAAAATAACCCGCTGGTCACCATACATCTTAGGCATAACCAATTTATTTCACCGGACAACATCACTTTTATTGGTGCAAATAGGTTATTTGCATACCGGGGATTCCTTGGAGTAACAGTTGAGCAGCATTTGTATTCCAAACATCGAGTCAAATTAGACTACCCCCAATTCCCCTGCATAGTGATGTACCAAAATAGTGGTCATCGAAATTATTTCCCCCTGGAACTTTTACAAAAATATTGCGGCTAACAGGTGCGGGCTTTCACTTTAGGCCGTTCCACACCTGCTAGTCCCAATATCATTTCAATCAATCAAATCCAAATGGCAAAACATTAAAATCCTCGTCGATGATTCCCTTCTGACAGATCGGCAGGTACATCTTGTGCTTCTCCCTCGTAACGACCTTTGACTCCCGCGTTGGCCTAAAAAATTTTTTTTAACAAATTTTAAAAAATTCAAAAAAAACACCCAAAATCGTTTTTGTATACAAAGAAGGCCGGGTCCATCTCCTTTCCGTAGCTCATCACCATCTCCTTGAACGCCTCATAATGCAGTGTCTTGTGGTTGTCCACATCAAATGTTATCCCTCGAATCTTCATCACGTAGTCCAGATCCCCCGTCTTCTTGCTCTTTATCTTCAGTCCATACTGCTTCGCCCCACCACAACAAAATTCTTCAATTTCATATCCGCCATATTCCTCACTCATCTGCCCGAGATACTTCCCCGTCGTAATCGGCTCCACATCCCTATCGTGCATAACAAATATACTGTCCGTATCCGTGATATTTCTCCCCCATTCCGTTCTGCCTCCTGCATATATTCCAACAATTTCAACCGCGCCATACTCGTCGTCCATAAACTTATGATGATGTTGCTCGAACTATGTTCCGTGACGAAATCCTCCTTGTCCTTGTAAACAACACGTATTGCCCCATCCGAATACTCAACAATGTCGTGAATCTCAATCTTGTGGTCGCACACCAATCGGTAAAACTCTGACGCCTGATCAATCACCTTATTCTTGCACAACGAATTCCTCATCGAAAATTTCCCCTAAAAAATATTTGCTAAAATTCTGTAATTTTTCTAACTTTTTCTTACCCATAAACTATTCAACATTAGCTTACTGATGTACCGCAGGCCCGCATTCTTCTTCACTCTCTCCAAATCAATATCAATTCCATACTTTTCCTTATATTCTTCTGCCCATTTCTTCTTCTGCTCCTCTGTTTCAACGCCTTTCGGAAAACCGCTCGCCTCCTCCTTCAATTTCAAAAACAATCGCACATAGCCCTTGAACAAATCGTCATTATCATCACCATAGTGCCACGCCCTATAAAATCTGTCCACTGTGTATCCGCTTTCCAACGCCTTGGCCTAAAAATTTTTATTAACCAAATTATTTTAAATTTTTTCCTTACCAATTCAACACTTGTATACGTGGCAACATATCTCCTCTGCGCATCATCGTGGGGGCACTTGTATTCACATCTCGTATTCTCCTTCTTAAAGCTCGATGCACACCTCCAACACAGCGGAAACAATAATCTCTCATCACACTTCAACTGCAACACCGGTATTCTAAGCCCCTTCGGCGGGTTGACCCTCACTTTATACAGCCCCTTGTATTTTAAATCCTCCGGCTTTGTCCAGCTCACGTCAATTTCATCTCGCGTCGGTATAATAATGTCGGGTAGTCTTGTCGGATATGCTGTTTCGTAATTCACCGCCGGGTACAAGCTCACAATATCATAGACGGAAATCTTCTTCTTCTCATCGCCCTTTGCAAATAACTTCATCGGTCCCGTCCTCCCTCCCGCATATGCCATCCTCGGATCAATTGGCCCCTTCTCGTTCCCTCTGTCCTCAAAAAATTCTTTCATCTCAGCGTCCTTTTTCAACTCTTGCTCAATTTCGCAAGTCCAGACTTCCTCAACATCCAGCGCTTCCCGCAGCTCAGCCAACCGCTCTTGCGTTTCATCATACAAATCTTGCGCTGCTCGTCCTCCAATCAATTGCGCCGTCGGGTCATAACATTTCAAACATCCGTGGATAAAACAGCCCATAACTTCAATACACTTGCTTCTGCCGCTCCTATTGTCAATATATCCGTCCAGTTTGTATTTTCCAACTTGCTCCTCTCGACCATTGCCCGCATGCTTAATGTCCACATTGTCTCTTTTGCTCCTCCACTCCAAATATTTGATGGCGATCACGCTGGCACGGTCACAGCGCTCATATCCCCGCTCCGGCACAATCGATAACTCCTCCTCTTGTAAAAACATGGCCTTGAAAATACTCATTGCAACTCCCGCATTCGTACAGCTCCTCGGCAACGGGTCAAATCCTCCCGTAATATCCTTGACCAAGATCCTCCGGAATTCAACTATAGACTTTAGCAAAATCTCCGAGTCGTTGCGGCAATAATTCTTCAGCTCCTCGGGCAAATAAAACGGCGTCTCCTTGTTCTCGTTGTACCATTTCTCAAATTTGTCGAACTTCTCCTTCTTCATCGATCCGGGCGAATAGTCTTCCATGGGTGGTAAGTGGGGCAGATGTGTGTTGTAATTCTCCTTCTTGTTGTAATAATACGGGAAAAACGGCTTATCCTCACAGTCCAGATTAAATGTCGCCTTCATCGCTTCAAGTTTCACCAGCATCAGCAAGCATGAGTCCCTCCATATCAGCATCGAGTGTTTCTTCGAGTTTTGCACCGTAAATTCGTAAATCTTCAGCCCGTTAATAAGCGGCATCGGGCTCTTCCCGGCTCGGCATAGGTAGTTAAACACAAAATGCCCATCGAATCTCCCGGCGTTGTGTGCGAATAGGTAGGTCTTGTACTTCTTATCAAATGCCGACAAAATCCACTCCAAAAATTCCTTGGTCGGCTCCTGTCCCTCCGCTTCACTCCAGTCTTTTTCTCGCTCAATTCCACAAATCCGGCAGTCCTTCCTGCTTCCATTATCGCAGCATTCCGTGCACGTCACTCTCACCGAGATGTAATTGATCACATGCTCCTTTTGGTCTCCCTTATAAGTTTTGTCCTGCGACGTCTCCGAATCCTAAATTTTATAAATTTTTTTTCTGCCATCGGGCTTAATATAGACTTACCCAAACCACGATCCTGTAAATATCCTTCTCCTCTTTGACCGCGATCGATTTGATGTAACAGCCTCGCTTCGGGTCATGGCAAATTCCGCATGATCGGCAGAAAGTCTCCCCACATTCGTGTTTACTCTTCGGGTTAAATTGATAGGTCTTATTGCACTCCACACACCGCTTCCATATGTTGCAAGTTTGATGTCCTTGGTGGTAATTGTAGCATTGTTGGTTGTAGAAGAATCGGCGACATTTGGGGCATTCAATTTTCACACTTCTTTCCTTGGTGCATGGCATTCCTCCGACTCGGTTGCAGTAATAACATCTGGCTTTGCACTCATACGTATGTTTGACGTCTTTGTCGTAAAAACATTCACAATCGATACAGAAATTTCTCCCTCTGTTGAAAAAGCAGACGAAATTCTTCAGTCCATCCCAATGATTGTTCTCCAAAAATATCGGTACAACCGCTTCACGTCCCATAGGGCCCTTCCAAAGAACGCGAATTAATCTCCTCGGGTCAGCGCATTTTTCAAAGGCCGCAAGTCGGTATTTTCCCGGAAAAGTTTGGTCCTGAATAAAAAATAAATTCCTGAAATATTATTTTATTAGTATTACCCAATATTTCTGAATCGCCGATAGATGCTCAACTCCATAGGCATTTTCCATATCGCTAACTCCGGATTTGTGTAATATTTCAAAGGCTGCCTCACTTTGCCGCGTCATATTATTCATAAACCGGTGAAAACTGGGCCGATGTAATTCCAGATAATTCTTTGATGCCGCCAGCGCGTAAAATAAGCAAAATTTGTCGTTGTTGTTGACCCTAAATAATAATTTGTTCAATTATTCCCTTAGTGGTTCTAGTGCCACTCTTGGGTTCTAGAACCAAAATTTATTTATTTGTATTTTTAACTTTTTTTTTTCCTTTTTTAAATTAAACTCACTGTATCCGTTGGTGCTCCTTGAATCCATAGTCGATTTTGTGTACATTTCTTGGCCCTTCTCCAGCTGGCAGCGCAACACACGTAACATTCATTTGCATCGGACGAGAAAGTAAAACCGTCCTCATGTCGTCTCCGCTTTCTCCTCCGCTTTGCCCCAACATGTTGATTTCCTCCATTACGACATCCGCGTTGTTTTGTGGGTATGGGCGGTACGGCAAATAGACCGGATAGCCAAGTCCCGTCCCCGTCAGTGACACCCCAAACATTTTCACTTTTCGCCCCATAGTCTCCTCCGTCCGCTTGAAGGCCTTCTTTATCATGTCCTCAATTGCATCTCTCATTCGTTCATCCGGGTGCGGCGTATCAGGGTTGATGGTAAATTCGGTAATGTTTTTCATAAATCCAAATTTCTTGCAAGTCTCCGTGCGGTGTTCGTTCAATTTGTACATCTCGTCCGAAAAATTGTTTCTAAATAAATAATATTATATATAGAATTTTTATTTTAAATTCTTACCCAATTGTTCGGAAGTCCCACTTTTTAGCCGCCGGTCCGCCGGATTGGTTCACACGTTTTGAAGTCATTTTAATAAATAATAAAGTTTTAATAAAAATGCGCAAATGATAATAATAAAAATTTTGCTCAGTTAAGAGTGAATACGGAGGCAAGATCCGTGCCTTATATAGGGGGAAATGGGGCGTAACCAATTGCGAAATACCTGTCACGTGACCAGTCTGTCTGGCTCAGATTACGAAATATTGTCTGCAAATTGCAAAATATTGAAGGTCATCAATCATTTTTGATTGACAGGTGACAGATTTTGAAATATTGCGTGCCATTTTGGCAAAATATTGAAGGTCATCAATCATTTTTTGAATGCCAGGTGACAGATTGCGAAATAATTTTGCGAGTCATCAATCATTTTGAGTGACAGGTGACTGATTGCGAAATAAATTTGCTATATTTTTGATTGACAGGTGATAGTTTCAAAAATAGATTGCAAATTTTAAAATAATTTGTGAGTCATCAATCATTTTGATTGACAGGTGACAGATTTCAAAATAATTTGTGAGTCATCAGCTTTTTGAATGTCTGTCATGTGATAATGGTCAAAAATGGCCTTGACCTATTTTTTTTATCTTTAGTCAAATAATAATGCATCCTTGAAATATTTTTGCCTATATAAAGGACTAAAATCGATTGATTATTTGGTTCAAATGCAAAAACCAATGATTGTCAATCTCGTTGTTGTCGCCAATTTGGGAGTTGAAATTGACCTCTCTTCATTATCGATTAATGATTGCAAATTTRAGTATAATCCCCGAAAATTTAAAGCTGCAATTTTGAAATCAGAAAATCCTATAAAATCCACTGCTTTATTATGGGAGTCTGGAAAAATAATTTGTTTGGGCACCAAAAATTTGGAAGATTGCGAAAAAGCGATAAGAAAATTTGTTGAAATTATTAAATTCTCGGGATGTCCCAGTGTTTTTTACACAGGTCATTTAATTGAAAATGTTGTTACCTCTTTTAATTTTGGGCGAGAAATTGATCTAAATGAATTTCGAAAAATTCGTTCTAAAAATAGTTTTTATGAGCCTGAAATTTTTTGTGGTCTAACTACAAAAGAGGAAAAAGATTGACTGCCTTAATTTTTTGGACGGGCAAAGTGGTAATAACAGGTGGAAAAAATATTAAAGAAATTAACGAAATGTACTATCATATTATGCCCTATTTAAAAATGTCACTAAAGTGAAATCGATTTGCCGAATGTTTTTGTTGCAAAATTTGAGCGGCGGAAGTTTGATTGACAGGTGAGAGGGAAAATTTTGGTGCGCGGCGAAAGTTTGATTGACAGGTGCCCTAATGACCTTGAGGGGCGGGGGAGGGAAATTGAATTTTGGATTTGGCAATGGGCCCAATGGGTTTTGAGTGTTTAATTAAAAAATCGTCCGCGCTTTTTTCAAACCACCCCTCAATAAGCCCCGGGCGGCACGATCAAAGGGCGCGGGTACCCGGATGGTTTTGGCCGGACGATGCCAGCTTTTGGTCTGGTGGCGGTATGTTCAAAGGAGCCAATAGGTTTGGGTTACGTTGGCGGTAAGGTCAAAGAGTTGGACTCCTCCCATAGGTTTGTACGTTGGCGGCAAGATCAAAGAGTTGGACCCCTCCCATATGTTTGGGTTACGCTGGCGGCAAGATCAAAGGATTTTCCCCCTCCAATAGGTTTGGGTACCCGGACGGTTTTGACCCGGACGATACCCGGACGGTTTTGGGGTCTTATGCTGCTAATACTTTATTTTATTATTTAGAAGTAAGACCAAATTAAAGGCCAAGAATTTTTTAATTGAATTTTGTATGTTTTTTTTAATTTTGCGGCAAATGTCGTTTTAACAGTTTTATTATTTGATAATGCTTTTTCAATTCTTTGATGAATATTCATTAAGCGTTTTGAAGTATTTTATTCAACAAACCTTGCCCTTTGCTCGCTTTTGCCGTGCTCTCAGATCATAAGCCGCCATAGCTTCCGGGCAATTCTAAGAATAAGTTTTAAACTGAGGTTTTTTCCTGAGTTTTAATTTAGACTTTTTTTTTTCTTTAAGTCAGTATTATTTTATTTTTTGTTTTTGATTTTGGTTTTTAGCAATTTAATTGTTTTTGCGTCCAATAAAACTTTTTAAAGAATTTCATTATTGGCTAATGGATTCCAAATGATTTTTTTAAGCCATTCATCATAGGTAATCAAAATGATGTTGCTCCTTTCTATCGGTTTTTAACTTTCTTGTATTCCGTTTATTGGCTAGAAACCACTTTTTTTTAATTTTAAAAATTTTTCAAATGGGGGTGCCTGGAGCACTCTACCTTTATTAACATTTATATATATTTTATTTTACTTTACTTTGCTGCAAAATTTAAATTTGAACTTTTTAAAGTCGCCATACGATTTTTGAATAATGTTTCAAAGTTCATATTTAAACTAAATTGCTTTTGGAAATTAGTCTTTTTTAAATTTTTAAAATATAGTCGCGTAAACTTTAATTTATAATTTATTATATTTTTCTCGAAATATACTTTAACTTATTTAAAATAGTGCTTTTCTCTGTGTACTAAAATCTATTCAAAGACATAACAAATGCATTCCTTACAATCCACACAATTCAAAAAATCACACAATTATTATGTTCTCGACAAAAGTGCAATTATTTATTTTGTTTTATAAATAGATTTTACTTTTATAAATATATTTTAATTAATTATTATTTTTTAGCAAAACAATTTATCTTTTTTATATGGACAAAAGATAATCTCGTTTATTACGCGTCCGTGATGCTCTCACGGTGACTTCCCCAATCGAAGCAACCATATGCATCAAAGTGGCCACCGGTAGGGGCCCTTTCAGTTTCCAATCGCTGACAATTTCTCCTTACTCAGACTTCCACCCAGTGATTGAATTTTTTTCATTTGTATTATTTATTTGCTTATTTTAACATAATTATTACGCAAAAAATTATCTTCAGCCTTCTGATATTTAAAAATAAATTTTTTAATTTAGTTATATTTTTTGTATTGAATCATTTATTTTTGTTTATTCTAATGTTTTAATTCACGTGTTGTAAAGCAGTCATTGCGTTTTTCCACGTGCTCCGGAGTGAGTATGAAAGGCGAATTAAACATTGCTCCGAATATTGCTTAAAAACATGTTATTCCATCCGAGATGAGACTTATTACCGAGAGTCTCAATAAAATCAATAAATTATTTGTATCTTTAACCATTATAAATTTTCAAAATTTTTGCTTTTTTTAATTAGGTTTTAAGATTAATAAATGAAATTTAAAAATAATGGCTTTTTGTTTACATTATTATATTATAATATTATCGTCAGTTTAACAATAATTAAGGCACCTTTTCATTCTATCTTTTGAATTTATTTTTATTAATAGCTCAACAGTTTCTACTTATTTTATATGATTTTGTGAAATTTGATTAGCGTTGTACCTGATCAGGCACTCGCCATTCTTTTGTGTTGAATTTGCGAATTTAAATACTTTCACTGTAAAGCTCTGGTCATAAGAGAATTTAATTAATTCATTTGTATTTTACAGAAAATTGTTATCATTTATTTTTTGCAATAATTTATATTAATATTTGTACGAACGATTTTTTAATTTTTCATAATTTTATATTTAGATGATTTTCAGATATTTTTAGAATTTTTAGCTGTTATTCTTTTATTGATTTTTTAATTTTAAAACATTTGCAATTTATGGGTAATTATTTCTAATTATATAAAGCTTTTATTTTTTTAAATAGTATTTTTGTCATATTATTTCGATCACCGCAAAAAAACCTATCGAAAAAGATGTAAACGAATTTTTTAAGTTTAAACTAAGGCATTCCGGCCGCTTTTGTGTTGTGATTTACAACTAAATTTTAAAAAATTAGCTTTTCGCGTTAACATTTTATAGTTCAACCGTTTCAAAACCGCTATTTGCAATTCGTAATTAGTGCATCAAATAACAAATTTAGACAATTTTTAGAATTAAAAATAGAAAGTCCTAATTGTTTTCTTGTGAATTAAACAAACCCCAGAAAAATACTTTTCGAAGCGAATTGTACAAATCTTCATTACAAATTGAGTCAAAACAAAAATGGGCATCTCCAATCGTTGCGGCACGATAAAAGCATGCTGACGACCTTGAATCAGCTGCATCTGGAGCAGTACAACGGCCATTTTTTAACCAAATGAAAATTTTACTTGGCGGCGATTCATTTTGGTGTTTGGAATTGCCATATCCGTGCACGAGTTGTTCAAACTCTCGGCCAATATGGAGTAATGCTGCATTTCTTGGTCCTAAATATAATCTGTATTGTTTCGATGTTAACATTTTTCATTTTACTGTAGCAACAATGTTGATATGAAAAATAAATAAGATCGATTAAAAAATAAATTTTAAGACTTTTATCAAATATTGCCTACACCTGAAACAACGCAGAGGTTTTTGCAAAAAACGTTTAAATTCTAAGTTTTTTCATCAAATAAAATTTGGAAAGCTCCAGTTTCTGGTGATTTCGCTGGGTTTTTGGTACTTTTCCGTTTTACGTTGCTTATTCCAAAAAGTCTTGCCAATTCCCTCTAACCACAAAAAATTTATTTCAGATTATAAGTGGTTTGTGCAAGACTTTTTCTTTGTTAATAATAAGATTTCCCAGTGAAACAAACTGATGTTGTAAAATGGTCCGATTTTATGCCTCACAAATAATTTTTGCGCATTTTTTAGTGTTTGCGCGCCATTTCTTTTTATAGTTTTTGATTTGCAGAGCTGCACAATGAACAAGTAACATTCTTACTTATCTGATATTTTGCTATTTTTTACCAAGCTGTTGAAACAGAACAACAAGATTTGTACATTACAAAAGCAAGGCTGTAACCGGTTTCCAAATCATATATCCATTTGGGACCGGATCGGTAAGACGCAAATTTTTGGGTGAATTATCTTTTATTTAATTTTTGGCAAAAAAATGCAAAAAATATATAAATCTTAACTTGTGGTAATCTTTAAAAAACACTGAACGTTAAAGTTATATTCCAACAATTTATGCGCATCACACTAAATCGATTTTGTTTTCTCTTCCACTCGTTCTCTGCACTCGCTTTCTCTCTCCTCCCCCTCTCTGCGCTCACCATTTGCTTCCCTCCCGCCTCCGTCGCTCGCGTTCTCTTCCAAATGTGATTATGTATTATCCTCATTTTCGATTGGTTGGCACTGACCTTTCTCTGCACAACCACACCAATTCATCCATTTTCACATCGAACAGGTTAGCGTCCATTCCAAAATAGACCAAAAAAAATGCACAAAATGTGCGCTTGTCACACGACGCGAATATTTTTTTTTTCACATCAAACAGCTCGTAGGTTAATAATTAGATGGAACGGATTTATAGTTATTTAACTATTTTTGCAGCTTTGTTTTGGCGAGTTATAACGAAAAATATGTTTTTAGTCGGAAATTTGTATCGTTTCAATCACACTATTCGTAACTAAAAAACTATTTCGGGGTTTTCGTCCAAATTTTTTGAAAAATTATTTATATAAAATATAATAAAATTCAAAATTTTCCTTCATAGAATTTCGTGCCTTTTAGGCGCCTTTTTGCAATTTTTTTCTCTAAAAGTAGCACCCTACTGAGTAAAAAAAAACAAGTTTTTAAGCCATTTTTACATACATTTTTTTATCACTATTTTCGCTTATGAATCCGGATTTTGGCTACTATTTTGGCACTTTTTCGCCACTATTTAGTTACCTATTTATAGATTTTTCTTTACGATAAATCCGTTCCTAATTATTAGCAGCATTTTCTATTTGTTGCCTGTCTTTTTTTATCGAAGCGTTATAATTTTGAAGTATGCCTATTTAAATTTAGGATAATATCAGTAATTTTTTAGTAAAAAATATCCAAACTAAACTAATCATTAATTCCCAGTATGTTCATTTTTGGCAATAATTGATGGGGTAAAGGAGACGATACCCAAGGGAACGAAGGTCATAAACTGCAAACTAAAA
Organism: Globodera ellingtonae; assembly: GCA_001723225.1. Lineage (NCBI taxonomy): Eukaryota > Metazoa > Nematoda > Chromadorea > Rhabditida > Heteroderidae > Globodera > Globodera ellingtonae. The sequence continues at coordinate 3,305 of MEIZ01000089.1, read as the reverse complement.
TTAATAAAACAATAACAAAAAAATTATATTATATATTGCTTCCAAAGATGTAACCGATTTCTCGATTCCGGATTTCCTGACGTTTTGGTGGATTCCTGAATTTTTTGGAGCCGGAATTCTGGAAAAATTTCTGTGTACATTCTCAGAAACTGGTAGGCTATGAAAACTAATTAAAAAGAAAAAATTCATTAATTATAGTTCCAATTAAAATAAATAAACTATTACACATGAAAATAAAACAAATCAATTAAAAATGTTAAATAGTAACTTTAAAAAATCTTTATAAAAATAGATTATAAACTAATCTTACGACGTATCCGAATATTTGTATCATAGAAATTATTGGAAAAGCTTCCCAGCTACTCAAATTTACAAAAGTTAATAATACTGAGTATTTAGCATTAATATTTACATATATTGGCGTTAGTACATCACGCGACCAAAGGGATGATTTTGCGGTGTTTTTACATTCGAAAGAACCACAAAAGTTATGATCAGATAAAAATCTACATATAAATTGCAATTCTCATTTTGTTGCTGAAAGAAGAAAAAAAAAATTTAAAAAAGATATTATCAAAAAGCTCGCTTTCCGAAATGTTCTGTTGAACGGTACACGATCAATTTAAACATTTTAAATAAGCAAACACATTTTTTACTATAAATTAAAAAATGCTTTAATTACCAAAGTTTGGGTTCAAGGCCAAACGTTAAATTTAACGCGTATAGTCAGAAAACGTTAAAATGTAACGTGTATCGAAGTGCCGCAGAAATTATCATAGTCGATTTAACTTAATATAATATTTAATACCATCACCACGAAATAATTAAATATTTGCTAATATAAATTTAAAAAATATCTAAATATTTAAACAAACGACGCCTTAACACACAAAGCATCAAAAAAAATTCTAAAGATATTAACACAAAATCTATGGAAGGTCTCGGCATAAATTAATAATAAAATATTACGACATATAAATTGACCAACATCCTTCAAAAATAAACTTCTTTTTTTTTTTGTAAATAGAAAATAAATAAAAATTATAATAAATTTAATTGTGTAAAAAAAAATGGAAAAACATTTCTTTAAAATACACCACAACAAAAGCTCTTAGAAATATTCGATTCGAAAATAACCGGTTTGGTACGGTGTTTACGGATGGAATTCCGATCCAAGTATCATTAACTTCGACGACAGTCATGGGCTAAAAAGTTTCTTTGTATTGTTAATAAATAAGCTTAATTATAATGTGGAATTAATTTACAGACCAAATTTTTAATATATGAAATTTACAATTTAAAGTAACAAGAATTATCTAGTAACGGCTCCTGGTGAACAAAATGATGGAATTTGGTTAAATTAACGAAGCCATAAGGAATGCTAACCATTATTTGTTCGATTCGTCAACCATCCCCATACTTGAACGGATGCCAATAATTATATAAATAATACATAAAATAATATTTTTAACCCTAAATTTGGTTTTTAAGAAAAACATCGACAATAAAATCTTGAACATGCGTAATTAGTCTGGCATAAGCACTAAACGATTTATATATTAGAGTATAACTAACAAAACATGGCTTAAAATCAAAAAACCATCATGGTAGAAAATTTTTTTCATTAAACTTTATTCTTTATTTTTTTAATGAGTATGAATCAAATAAACTTCAACTTAATTAAAGCAAATTATTTTTTACTACTAGGCCATGTCATAAAGGGTGACAAATCCATGACGATGTTGTGGATTGAAAGAAAGGATCAACAGAGGAATGAAGATCACTTAACCGAAGAATTATGAAATATTGAGAGAATACAAAATAATAAATAAGATCTCGTTACCAATGTTTATATTAAAAAAGAACGCCGATGAACTAACCAATACAAATAATTTATTCCTATCTCCTAACTACAAAGACGAACAATTCTGCTAGTTTTCGGCCGCTTGTTATTTTAATATGAATGAATTTTTAGATATAAACAAATATTTAATAAAAGTTGTCATCCAAAGATAGGCTATTATTAAAAAAATATATTTTCTTATAGAAGCCGATTTTTGAAAGAGCAAAATTTACTTTGAAATTTCATGCAATTTAAATTACAGTTAATACTACTCTACTGGTTACCTAAATATAAGTATTAAATTAACAAATAATAAATTTTCAAAACAACATAAACAAAATTTAATTCGTCGCACAATTAAGTTTGTTATCAAATAGAAGAACGAATCCATCATATTTAAGCTGGTGCGAAAAAATTTTAAATTGTTTTTACTAAATAATTTGAAATACATGAAACTAATTTGTGAAAATAATAAAAAATAAATAAAAATTCAGCTCTGTTTCAAAAACTAAGACCGACTAAGGTGGCTTTCAAATTTATTCCCCCGACTTTCACATCCATTTCTAAGCCTTAATGCTTGTGCATAACAATATAATGCGGTGATAATAAAATTAACAGTATTTAATCGTGTGAAAGTGTTAATTTAAAATAATATTTTTTTAACAAGCAACAGCAGGAAACAGTGAGGTTAGTTGTCCGACGCTCAAAACGCCGACTTCGTCCATAACGGAAACTCGGTTGCGACACACAGAAATTGAAGTGCGGTGGCACTGCTCGCAGAAACCCAAAACCGGAGCGCCGGAAACGGCTGCTTTTTAGAATTATTGGTATCCATTTGTTTCGCACTCCATCATTACTCTCATGAACACAAATATATAAATAATGCCGGGAAAGCTGCGGTCAAAATCCCACTTCTACTCGATAAATTAACAAAATCAAAACTTGTGAAGTTTGAACAATCTGACCCATTGTAGCACGAACTATCATTTGCCGTGTGGTTATCGGGTCAATTTCAAATCAATATATTTAAACGAATTAAATTGGTAGCATAAGATTATTCTTTAAAAATTTTGAAAAAATGTAAGCTCACTAATATATTTTTTGTGTTCTCCAAAGGCACTTACCCTGGTGGTATTTGCACACTGATGCTAAATGGGTAGCTAAACCGATGACTCATAGCTCTACAAAAGATTGAACCAAACAAGAAATTTAAATATCCAAAAGTAATTAACTAAAATTATCAAATAAATATAAAAGCATTTTATTTAAAATAAAACTATGGTAAAAATTACGATAATTATTATAATCACTTGAAACCAAAAAATGAAAAAATAAACCAAAAAAAATGTAAAATTTGAACCTTAAATAAAAGCCTCCAGAATTTTGCTAAAAACCTTAAAACAAGCGTATTAATTTAACAGATTAAAAATTGCTTCTTAAATATGATCTCATTCGTCAACTT
>MEIZ01000088.1:298291-310316 GCA_001723225.1 Globodera ellingtonae | reverse complement strand
TTCAGTTGCTGCTCCTTCAGCGGGTTTAGGAGTTTCAGTTGGTTGTTCAGTTATTGCTCCCTCAGCAGGTTTAGGAGTTTCTGCAGGTTGTTCAGTTACTGACTCAGCAGGTTTGGGAGTTTCTGCAGGTTGTACAGTTACTGCTCCTTCAACCGGTTTGGGGGTTTCTGTTGGTTGTTCTTCGGCAGGCTTTGGCGTTTCCGCTGGATGTTCTGCTCCTCCTTCTTGCGGTTTAGGGCTTTCAGCAGTTGCTGGTGTGCTAGCAGCGCCTTCAGCTGAAGTGCTGTAAGTGCCCGGCTGTTCCGCCGTTGTCGGCACTTCAGCGGCCTCTTTTGGTGTTGAAGGTGCTTCAGTTGGGAGCAAAGATGAATTTCAAACAAAAAAATTTTTAATTTAAAAATTCTAACATTTATCTGTCGGCTTTGCGGGTGGCAGTTTCGGAGCCGGCACGGCACCGCCGTGTCCTGTCGGATGTTCTTCGCCCGGCACCTCCACATACTGTGTCTTCCGAGGGCATGTACAGTACGAGCCATCGAATCCAGGTGAACCGTTTAAGCCTGCCTGAAGCGGTTTTTGTAATTTGGGGGACAAACTCTTCGCCACTGAATTTGCTCTGGCCAAAAAACCGTACCCATCCCGGCGGCCCCTTTGGCCCAAAGATGCCTGGCGGCCCTGGTGGGCCAACTTCGCCCGTCGCGCCGTACTCGCCCGGCGCTCCGCTGGCACCGTCCAGTCCTGGCTCGCCCGCTTGTCCCTGGTTGCCGGGTTGCCCCTTCGGCCCTGGCGGCCCAGCCAGGCCAGTTGAGCCGGCCACACCTGGCGTGCCCGGTATGCCAGACATGCCGTCTGCACCATTTTCGCCTGAGCAATTCAAAATAAAGTTTATATAAACCGTATTTTCTAAATAAAGCCCCCGGGGGCATATTTGTGGGGGGGGGGGGCTTTATTTTAGAACGGTAACCCGTTGCAGGATCAGTCAATCTGAATCTATAAGGGCAATATTGATCAACAGACTTACCCATATCGCCGGGTTCGCCCGGCTTTCCATAGTTGCCGATTCGTCCCGGCACTCCCGGCACGCCCGCAGGCCCGTGCAGTCCACTTGGTCCCGCGTCGCCCCGTCGGCCCATCTCTCCGGGCGGCCCCTGCGGGCATTGAATGCAGGGCCGATTGAAAATTTGTTCYCCAAACTGCACACCGTTGAGACCGGGAGGGCCCGGAATGCCCGGCTGACCGGGCACTGAAGCGAAAAAAAATGTAATAAATTCAGTTTGCATGAAGTAAATATCTGATTTTTTACATCAAAAATTGTGAGAAGAATTTTCATACAATATCTTAAAATCTTTAACAGAAATTTTGGACCTCTCCAATTCCTAAAATCTTCAAAATTACCGTATTTTTAACATTTTGGTTGCATATCTCTTAACAAAACTGAGTCAAAAAAGTCAAAAACTTAGTCTTTTTTTGTTTTTTGGTGCCCGATTTAACTAAAATTTTCTTTCGAGTAAGGGGCGAGGTTTGGCTTCTAAAATTTGGCCTGTTTTTGTTAAGTCCCCGTTTTTTTTGAGCGGGATTTGAATCATTTTTTACTTATAAAATACCGGTTTACTAATCCCGGGCCCGCGGATCAGCCCAGTTCGGCGCGATCAGTCATAACTTCGTTTTTAGTAAGCAAATCAAACAAAATTGATATCATTCAGAAGCTCTCAGTATGATGAACCTTTGATCAAGCTAAAGCAAACCGATTTATCATTTCAAAAAAAAGTTATAGCTTAAAAGCTGTGAAAATTTTTATTTTTCGTCGAGCCAACTTGTCTTATGGCGTCATAACTTTCTTTGTTTAAGCCGAATCTCTTACCTCGTTTCTATTAAATCATCTACAGACATGGTACTCTCGAATGATACTAAGATTGTTTGGTTTGAGCAAATAAGCAAAAAATCATAATTCAAACTTGTCGGAGCCGAACTGGGCCGCGCCGAAACCGCGAGCCCGGGCTTTCTTAAAATCCACGCTCTCGCTCTACTCAAGTTTTCAGTCGGATCTATTTGAAACCATCGGCCCAAATAATGAATGACTCACAGCCGGGTAGGCCCTCTTTTCCCAGTGCTCCTTTGATGCCCGGCGGGCAATTTTGTGGCTGTTGGACGGCACATTCTAAAATAAAAATGCTTTCATTAAACACATAATGAATACAATTTTTACAACAAATGTAAAAGAATTTGTAAAATTTAATTTCTTACCACATTGAAGTGGCAAATTGCCACGCTTCGGTCGGAAAACGCTGTCAAATGCTTTCCATTCACGTGCAACAACGGCGCCTGGGTTGGCAAAGTCCCCTCGGGCGCTTTGCTGAATAGACATCATCGAGGTCCAGGCCTCGTTTGTCAGACCCTAAACGTGTTTTATTGGCGAATACATTTTTTGAAAATTTTGAAGATAAAAAATTTCCCCCTCCCTAGCACCCTCCCTAGCACCTTCCTAGCCCCCCCTAGCATCTAGCACCCTCCCTACTCCCCCTTAGCACCCTCCCTAGCACCTTTCCTAGCACCCTCCCTAGCACCTTCCCTATCACCCCCTCCCTAACACCTAGCACCTTCCCTAGCACCCTCCCCTCCTAGCACCTTCCTAGCACTCACAGTGAACTCGTCCATGCCGGCTGACACTTCGTCCATCAGCAGTGCCGTGTCGTTGTGCAAAAAGGTCAGGATCAGCCCACTGGTGGCCACCATCACTGTCGAAATGAACAATGCCAAATAGACCGCCACACGGGCCGACGTGTCGTCCACGTCGGTGCCCATTGAAGAGCGTCGATCAGTGATCATATTTTGTCTTAAGGAATTGTAATGACTTTGATCGGGTTTTAAAAGCAATGTTGAAATTGGGGCATTTTTGTCTATTTCTAGGATGGATCTGTTCATTTGATCACTACCCATGAGCATTAGTGGTCAGAACATCAATTCTAATAATTTGCCTCGGGCATTTTAGTCATTTCAACAGGATGGATCTATTCGTTGATCCCACCCATGAATATTTGTGATCAAACCATGTACAAGCCAGTTCTGATCATTTGCCTAGGTATGAATGGCATCATTGGTGGTGGAGGATGAAGTGGAATACAGAAACTGAGACTGATTTGGGCAAATGTGTGCTGGAAGCGTGTGTTGAGGCGTATAAATTTGTTTCGCGCAGTGTGACCAGCTGACAACGCCGCCGCTGATTACGCCACAACGACGTTCAAATATTAACGTTTTTGCTTTCCCCTCCCCCCAAGGCAACATTGTCAAAAATGCATAATTAATATGCCTCGAGGGCTCCGTCCAATTTTTTATTGAAGTGCATACATTAGGAAATATTTAAGGAGGGTGTAAATGAGAGGCGGCAAATGGCCCGGAATGTTACTTGAGATTGAGATTGAACTGATGAACGCCATTCAAGGCCTTGATCATGGTTACATCTCCAATCACCTAAACTTACGCGTTCATCCACCAGTCCAACTTCTGCTGATCATCAGCAACTCTGTGGATCGCGTTTCTGATTCAATTTGGCCAATTGCTGATCATTTAGCAGAAACATTGTTACCGCCGAAACCCATCAGAGGACAAAAAGCCATAATCAAAGTTTTTAGGAGTCTCCACAACCCTCTTGCAAACATTATTCACCAACATTGCGCAAATGATCCAGCCATCTGATCAAAAAGCATCCCGCTGTGCGCAACACATAAAACTGGTCCCACCAATTTTTGTCCCCCCAAGCGATGACGGATGGACGAGGGGGGGGGGGGTTCGCCAATCGTCATAGTCACAGCAATTGANGTCACAGCAATTGAGGCCCATAAAAAATGCGAGTGATCAGAAGGGCAATTTTCTAAAAAAACTTTAGTATTTTTTTAAATAAAAAATTAAGTTTTGAAGACTAAAAATTAGTTACCGTTTATGCATTTTACCGTATTCGCTTTTAGCCCTGAGACGTCAGGAATATGAATTGGCCCCGCCCGGTTCAAAAGGTTAAGGAAAATGTTTACCAAAAGTCAGGAATATTAGAAGCGACCGGAAATTGCCATTGTGATCAATACTTTTAGGGTTGGCAGAAATTTGGAAAATAATCGCCAACATTATTGATTTTCTGAGTGACGTCAATTTATTTGGGCTAAAAAATTCAGCGTTTTTATTTATTTTATTTATTTTGTGAATATTTGTTATTCTTTAAAATTTTAAGAATATTTTTTGCGAAAAATTCTTTTAAACATGACAAATTATTCAAAATAAATGGAAGAATTTTGGCTTTTATTTTTGGTTTTATTATTCGCAACAAAATCACTGCACAAAGCCGAATCCGTAAAAGTAAAAGTGGAGGACAAGCCATTCAAAACATTTGATGAAATATTCGGAGAAGGCTGGTGGGACAAAGGTGAAGCGGCCGAAGATTTGAAAATGCCGCCGCCAACAAACTTTGGACAAAATGTCCATCACCAAATCGACCGGCAGAACGCCCAGCTTGGACAAATTGAACCCAATTCATCTGATCAGCTTGGACAAATTGAACCCAATTCATCTGATCAGCTTGGACAAATTGAACCCAATGCATCTGATCAGCTTGGACAAATTGAACTCAATTCAATTGATCAGAAGCCTCTTCTCACAGAGTCTGATCTTGATAATGACAATTCAAGCGAAAATATTGCTGAAGATGAGCGTAAACGTAAAATTGTTGCTAAATTCCACGCAATAAAAGAAGAATTTAAGCAAAAAGGAAAATATTCAAAAAAAGAATGGAACCAAATTGAGGATAAAATTGCTAAACATTTAAATGTCAGTCGCAAAAAAATATATAAATGGAAAAAAGAATTTGGCCCAATTCGAAAAATGCATAACTTTGGGAAGGAAAAAGAAGAACGTAAACATTTGGTAGAGAAATTTGATCAAATGAAAGCCGATTTAATGCGGGACGGACTCAAAAACTCTCAAAATGAATTAGATAAAACTGTCGCAAAAGAATTGGGCCTCAGTTTTACAACAATTTACAATTGGAAACGTGAACTTGGCCAAACCAGTGAGTATTTTAAGCCCATATTTATTTATTTAAATTAAAAAGTCTTTTACAGCACCAAAACATAAACACTCCCACAGCGAACAAAAGGAATTGATGAAACGTTATTATGAAATTAAGGACAATAATTCTAAAATTAGTAATGAAAACATTGCAAAAATGTTGAAAATTGGAGCAAGAACTTTGGTTAGATGGAAAAGGCAATATAAACGACAGCAATTTCATCAAAATTCTGTCGATGGCCATTCTGTGGAAGAGAATGCCGCGGCAAATGTTCAGGAAATTGGGAACTCGAATTTGGGGAGTATTTGAATGAATGGACAATGATTTTGAAAAAAATGATTTTGACTGTGAATGATTTGGAAAAAATTTTCGAAATAAAAACAAAAGCTTTTAGAATTTTAAAAAAAAATTAAAAATTTTTATTTAATTTTTATTAAAAGAATTATCAAAATTTTTATTTAATTTTTCTGATAAAAAAATAGAACACCCTCTCCCACCCGTCTCAATTCCCTTTTCATATCACATACCGACCGAGCGATATCTGTTTACAGCGGTATGTTCGGTATTCGAACCCAAAAATTTTGAACGATTTTACGCCCATTCTTGACCAGTACAAAGTTTTTGAAATTTTTTTTTGATTAGCAAAATTAAGGAGAAGTTTTTTGGTCATGATTTTATTACAGCTATTCACAATCGATCGCCATTTTTATAGAATGATTATTATTTTTAAAAAATTTTTGAGAAAGGAATATTGATTTGGGTGAGACAATTATTAAAGAATATGATCATGCGAATATTTTTATTTTGAATAGTTTTTATTAGGGTTGCTCCCCGACCCCTCGGGGGCGGAAAAGTCGGAGGTCGGGGTCGGGGAGGACCAAATTGTCGGGGTCGGGGTTGAAGAATTTCATTAAAATTTAGAGCATTTTTTTCATAAATTTCAGCAATGTCTTCTCTTCCATGGGCAAGCATAAAACATATAAAATTTTAAATCCGTTCATCATCATTAAAAATCTCAAGAGTAAAGGGCATTTTGTAATTTCTGAAAAAAAAATTATTTGATGGAGTTCACGCCATGTCTGACTTGGCCCAACAACTCAGAATAATAATCATTAAATTTTTTTCGAAAGGCGAAAATTCTCCAAAAATCTTGTTGTGGTCACGTTTAACTTTTCTGAGCGAACTTTAATCAGCAATTTTTCTAAAAAAATTTGAGGGGGGGGGGGATTAGCGCTTGCGAAATATGTGCTAAAACTCTGAAAAAGCTTAAAATATGTCAGTAAATATGTGCTAAAAAATACCCCCAAAATATGTTTTAATATTTGCTAAAAAAGTCGCCCTAATTCAACAATTTTTCAAAACAAATACTATTTTTGGGCTTCTCTCATGGTAAGGAATCCACGTAAAAAAAATGTTAAAACATAAAAATCCGGGCCCTATTTATGACTCTAAAATACTTAAGATCGTTCAACTTTGAACAAAGTAATAAACACATGTTTTAAATATTCACCCAATGGTCACACTGCGAAGGCGTCAAATCAGAAGGCAGCACAAGAGGGCGATTGATCAATCTAAAATTGAAAGGAATTTTTAAAAAATACTATAATGGGCTGGGATTTATATGCTCAAAAAAAAAGGTCAAAAATATGCCAAAAGTGCCGAAATATGCACCAAAAAATGGCACTTTTAGTGCATAAATCAGTACGCCGAGCTGAAATCAGTACCTTTCTGACAAATCAATACATTTTTAATTTGTCAGATTCGGCCTATTAAAATCAGTACATTTCTGATAAATAAGTACAGTTACGCACTCTGATTTAAAGCCTTTTCGTGTATTTTTTGGTATTTTTGGAAAGTTGAACAAATTTGAAAAAAGTTCCGGAATTTTAACCGCTAGGCCAGCTCATCGCTATTTCGCCATCTCAGCGCCAGTCAAAAGTCAATAGTTAAATATTAATTATTTTTCAAAAACAGCCAGAAATCAATGATGGTTGCCTGCTTTCAGCGCCAATTTGTGGCTGACCAACTTCGGTGCTAGTTCTATTCATATAGAGCTTTCCAATGGTATAAGGCTTAACTGATTTAATGCGATGTGTATAAAGTTATGATGTCAAAAATTACTTCATAAAATATATGTGGCGAATTTACGAAACGCCCTGGCGAATTTACGAAACGACCCAGCACGACCAACTTCTACCACCTACAAGCCACTTATGACCAATTTTTAGTTGAATTGTGTGTTTTTTCTCATTGTTGTTTTTGCATAAGATGCATGGGGCGGAGAGGGGGGGGGTCAAAAAATTTGAATTTCTGATGTAATTTGTTTAAAAAAATTTTTTGAAACAAAGATCAGAAATTAAGAAAAAGTCAAATTATTGGGATTGATATTCTTTCCGGTGGGAGCCGGAATTCCGGATTCCGGCCTTTTTTTGGTTTCCGGTTACATCCCGGATATACATAAATCAATAGAAAGAATTGGCATTGGCATAATCGGGCTGCGAAAGTTGGGCAATATAAAAGTGGCTTATTGTAAGCCAAATCCATCAGGGGGGTTTTAATTTATTTAATACAAAGATTTCATTTGTTATTAAGTCATATTTTGCATTATTTTATTTTTTAGGTCATAAAATATGACATAAGACATATTTTGGGCATTTTCGTAAAATTCCTTAACAAAAATGCAGCATTTTTTTTATATTTCTAAAAATGATTTTTCTTAAAAAAAATAAAATAATATGTGAAAAAACCCGAAAAATGCACCTCCTAAAGATTTACTGGGTAAAATTCCGGAATACGTGTATCTCGCCAAATTGGGCGCATTATATATCAATCGACTGCACTCTAAGCCTAGCACGCGAATCCGTAAAAATTTTTAGTCGGAAACCACTTTGAAGCAAGTTATGGGCCCGGGACGAAGTGTCTTTAGACTGGGGACTCAGTTGCCCCTGACTAAAAAATGGGTAAAATCACTCATATTGGCTTTCAAAATTACGCCTTTGTTGATAGGAAATCAAAATTGAGAATTTAAATCCGTTTTTGAACCGGTTTAAATTTTTAAAATTAAGGAAAAAATTGTAAAATGGATACATTTCAGTACCAAAGTAAAAAGGAAACCCCTTTCTCCGCAAACAACTGTAAACAGAAGATAACTGTGCACAGGACCCAGGCAAGGGTGGTGAATTAAGGGGTAGTCGAAAGGTGTGTGTGTGTGTGTCAAAAGCTATTTTCATCAAGACTTATATTAACAGATTAACTTAGCCGTTGATGAAAATAGCTTTTCACACACCCACTTTTGACTTCCTTATGCGCGCATAGGTACCATTCGGTAATGGTACTGAAGTGTCCATTTTTCTTTAATTTTCAAAATTTTAAACCGGTTCAAAAACCGTTTTAGATTCTCCATTTTTAGTTTCTATTGACGAATTGGTAATTTGAAAGCCAATATGAGTGATTTTTCCCATTTTTTAATCTGTGGACAACTGAGTCCCCAGTCAAAAGACAACATAACTTGCTTCAAAGTGGTTTCCGAAAAAACTAAATTTTTAATAAATTTAATCGTTTCGAAAATGTTAGCTAAAATATGATAGTTCCTGGGTTTAAAGCATTGTCATACACCATAAAAATCCCAGTCCTAATGATAATAGCAGAATTTAACCATTTTCCTTCCACAGAAAATTTCGAGGAGTATGGATTTTCAGTACCAAATTCAAAAAACCTAGCCCAAATTAACGCAGATGTTCAGTTCAAATTTAAAACAGCCAATTCTATTTGCATTTTTTGTTTTTTCAGTTTTGGCATKATAACCCACAAAATTTATTACACACGGATATAGAATAGAAGGTTAGAAATACGTGTATTAAATTTAATAGATTGACCAGGCTAACTAATTAATCGTGGTGATTAAAGGCCGAGTTAAATTATATAAATAAGGACAGATGGCAGCCCTAATTTATAGGCACTAAAAAGTATTTTAGATTTTAGGAAATTTTCAGGATATTTTTTCCCCCACCGATTCGCAAATTGGAGAAAAGCAARGAAAAAAATTACCTTCATTTGTGGCTGTCGTTTTTCCTCCGGGGCCAATTAATTATAAATTATTTTTAAATATTTTTTTATTTGAATATTGTCAATGATTGTTATTTTTATAAAATGAATATTATTTAAGAAATTATTTAGGAAATGTCAGGAATATTGATTTGGTCCCGGTTCAAAAAAAAATCATGAGATGCCAGGAATATTGATAGAATAAAAGCCCATTCAGAAATTCTTTAACACACAAATAATTGACATTTCCCATCTCGTTTCTGTTTATTATAGAATTAATTGGAATTCATATAAATGCCCCTAAATTCAGAGTTTATTTTGCCATAATAAAATGGAAAATTTTTGTATTTTAATTTTGGTGTTATTCTTTGCAACAAATTCACTGGACAAAGCCGAATCCGTAAAAGTAAAATTGGAGGAAACGCCACTCAAAACARTTGATGAAATATTCGGAGAAGGCTGGTGGGACAAAAGTGAAGCCGAAGATTTGAAAACGCCGGCGCCAACAAACTTTGGACAAAATGTCCATCACCAAATCGACCGGCAGAACACCCAAATTGGACAAGTTGAACCCAATTCAACTGATCAGAATCCTCCTCTCACAGAGTCTGATAAACGTAAAATTATCGACAAATTCCTCTCAATTAAAGACGAATTTAAACAAAAAGGAAAATATTCAAAAAAAGAATGGAATCAAATTGAGGATAAAATTGCTAAACATTTAAAAGTCAATCGCACAAAAATATACAAATGGAAAAAAGAATTTGGCATAAGTCAGATAAATCCAAAGAATGAACGTAAACATTTGGTAGAGAAATTTGATCATATGAAAGCCAAGTTAAAGCGGGCCGGATTCAAAAACTCTTATCATCACCAAATTGATGAAACTGTCGCAAATGAATTGGGCCTCACTTTTAGAACAATTTCCAATTGGAAACGAAAACTTGGCCAAACCGGTGAGTATTTCAAGCCCTTCTTATTATTTTAATTAATTAAAAATTCTTTTACAGCACCAAACCATAAACACTCCCACAACGAACAAAAGGAATTGATTGATGAAACTTTATTATGAAATTAAAGACGAAATTCCAAAAATTAGTGACGCGGTCATTGCCAAAAGGTTGAAAATTGGAAAAGTCACTTTGTATAGTTGGAAAAAGCAATTTAAACGACAGCAATTTCATCGAAATTCTGTCGGTGGACATTCTGTGGACGAGAATGCCTCGGCAAATGATCAGGAAACTAAAAACTCAAATTCGGAGAGCTTTTGAATGAATGATTGGTCAATGATTTGTAAAAATGTTTTGGTATTTAATGATTTTAAATTTTTTGACAAATGAGATTTACTAAATATTTGCTAAATCTATTATGGAATACGTGTACCTCTCAAACTTTTTCTCTTGGGTTAAAACACGAAAATGCAATTAATGAAATTTGGAAGTATTTTGGGCCCACTTTGTGTTCACTTTTCATCTCCCCACAAAAGGCGAAGCAGATGCTTTCCGACTAGAGTGCGGTGCAGGACCGGATCCTGAGCAGGTTTTTTCAGGAACCTGTCCGGAATCCTGTAATTTTCAGCCATTTTAGGATTAGCAGAATCCTGAATTTTACAGGATTAACCCTGAGGATCCGGTCCTGTAAAAAATTTTGAGTTCAGAGTTCAATCCTGTTACAGGATCCGGAAAATTGATTTTGACGCTCTCTATTTCCGAGCTGCGGCACGGAACGCCAATCTATCACTCCCTCCTGTTTCTCCCGCACGTTTGGCCCAATAAAAGAGTTGTTCGGTGCATCGACGGACTCTGGACAGGTTTGGGACGTCGGTGGCCCAGGGCCCGGGATTCCCGACTCACATCCCTCCCCTCTCCCGCTTCCACGTCCCCAACCCAATTCGCCATTCAGCTGGGTTGGACACTAGTGCTGCACGAGACCTAAAATTTTCCGAGACTCGAGACCGAGACTCTCTTGCAGCACTACTGGACACCCAGCGCCTTTACTATATTTTGAGGAACCTGTCTAGCTGTTTGTGTCTCTACTAAACCCTCATTTATTTTGCCAGCTTGTTTTGACCAAAATTCATTGGACGTTCCGATGGCGATCAAAATTTGATCTAGGAGCCCTCAGACTGAGCTAAAAATGTGATTTTTGTGCTTAACTCAGCGTGCCAAGTTTGCAGAAAAAATAGGTATTTACCTAAAAGTGCGAGCCTTGGTAATTAATTAAAAGTATAAATTTTTCATAATCGAAAGTTATGAGCCCGAGACTGAAGTTCCCTTTCTGTTGTGTCCTATGCACAAACAATGAGCAGTAGAACCTACCTTGAAAATAAATGGAAAAACAAAACTGCAAACTCAACCAAATCAACCAAATAAAATGTCATTTTAATTGCTCTAAATGAGAAAAATCATTTGAAAAAAGCCATAAAAGGTTAAATTGGAAAAGCACCCAAAATCGGAGTTTTCAAGAATAAGTTTTTTAAGAATTCACTAATTGTTTAGCATCATCATTTATTGTAATCTTATTTCGGATTCCGGGCATTTTTTTAAAATTCAAATTTTTCATTTTGCTCACTCAGTCTCTTATTTTCAACACTTTGGAATCCAATCGCAAAAATTAGGGAAGGAAAGCTAAAAATATTTATTAACTTGTGAATTTTTCTTATTCTTTAAAATTTAAGTTAATTTTTTGTAGAAATTCTTTAATTACTATATTAAATTTTATGTTCAAATATTAAATAAATTAAAATTTCATTTAAATATCCCTAATTCAGATTATTTTGCAAAAATAAAATGGAAGAGTTTTGGATTTTAATTTTCGTTTTACTCTTTGAAAAAATTAACAATAAATTGCAATTGGGTTTTTATCAATTGTTTGCCAAATACCGTATTTCCTAAAATAGAGCCCCCGGGGGTTCTATTTTTCAACCCCCCC
>MEIZ01000088.1:278494-290867 GCA_001723225.1 Globodera ellingtonae | reverse complement strand
ATTTTTTGATTTTGTCTTTTATGTTTTAGCATCATAAAAAATGTATCATAACTAAGGACCCACAAAATTTATTACACACGGATAGAAGGTTAGTAGATAGTTCCCATACTCGCTAATTAATCGTGGTGATTAAGACCGTAAATCGGTTAAATTATATAAATCCGGACAGAGACACCCAAATTAGTCCCGGTGCCAGCGGGACGAAAAAGCCGGGACCGGAACTTTCAGTTTTCAAAAATCCCGTCCCGGTACCGGTCCCTTCCTACCCTGGTTGTTAGAAACAATGTATGAAAATTTTTCAAACAAAAGTTCCCTGAGAATTCTGGCAATTCAGTCCAGAAGCCAGGCTACTTTGGTTTATTTTGGAAGCACAAGCCGACCCGGCAGAAAAATATAAATAAATGATGCTAACAAATTTATTTTTCTTTTGTAGGAAATTTTTCGAAAATGGCAAAATATGCACATAAATCGCGAAATATGCAAAATATGCACATAAATCGCGAAATATGCAAAATATGCACATGGAATGCATTCTAGAAAGCATCAAATCACCGGTCCCGGCTTTTTCGTCCCGCTGGCACCGGGACTAATTTGGGTGTCTCTGTCCGGATTTATATAATTTAACCGATTTACGGTCTTAATCACCACCATTAATTAGCGAGTATGGGAACTATCTACTAACCTTCTATCCGTGTGTAATAAATTTTGTGGGTCCTTAGTTATGATACATTTMTTATGATGCTAAAACATAAAAGACAAAATCAAAAAATGTAAATATAGAATTGGCAGTTTTAACTTTGAATTGAATTTTTCAAAATAATTTAAATAATTATTGGACTGGATCCAAAAACCTTTATATAAATTGAAAATGTATAATTATCAAAAAAACATACTTAAATAAACGAAAGCCCCCAATGGATTTGGCTTACAACAAGCCACTTTTATATTGCCCAACTTTCGCTGTTTGCCGGTGGAATTGACGTAGAATTGGCCCAATTATGCCATTGCCAATGCTTTCTATTGATTGATTCATGTTTATCCGGGATGTAACCGGAAACCAAAAAAGGCCGGATTCCGGCCAGCAAAAAAGTGTCCGGAAATACGGAGAATTTAAAAATCCCAAGAAGTTGACTTTTTCTAATTGTTTTTTTCTAATCTTGTAAACATTTTTTCTTAACAAATATCATCAAAAATTCAAATTTTTCACCCCCCCCCACGTATTCTGCTTTATTTCCGGGGGGGGGGTGGGTTTGAACAAGGTTATAAATTTTTAAATAATAGAAACAATATTTTTAAAGTACTCATTGCTCCCAAAAAACGTCCGATCATTACACACCCCCGAAACAGAGGCGAAAATTTAAATTATTTAAAGTGTTTTTCTTTTTGTATTTAAGAGATGTCGGGAATATTGATTCGGGTCGGATAATATTAATGAAATATGATTTATATGAATGCCCATTCAATTTTAAGGGCTGTCATTTATTACTTTCAATCATTTTTTTTTTATTAAAGCGAAAAATATTTACTAATATTTGTATAAATTTATGAATTATTTTTGTTCTTTAAAATTTACATTTTTGAGAGAATATTTCTTTTCCTCTTTAAACGCGAAAAAGGAAGTAACTTGTCTAAGCCCGTAGTGAGCGTCTTTTAACTTATCGGATTTTAGTTTAAATTAATAAATTTGAATTTTATATAAATTTCGCTAATTCAGATTTTTTTGCAAAAATAAAATGGAATATTTTTGGATTTTAATTTGTTTGTTATTATTTGCATCAATTTCACTGGACATAGCCGAATCCGTAAAAGTAAAATTGGAGGAAACGCCACTCAAAACATTAGTAAAGAATAGGCAAAATGTTAGCCCCGGGTGGGACTCGAACCCACGTCCTCCACCCAATCCGTGGGCAGCTCTTCCAACTGAGCTACCGGGGCGTCCCATTTGCCTTCTTCTTTATGGATGATCTTTTGCCCCCGCCATAGGCGTTTTAACCGTTGCTTCCAACCAGCGGAACACTCAAATCCTTACAGCTCCATCCTCAACGGGACCGGTCCCTCGGTCCATCGATCGATCTCACATCGATCGCTTCGCTGGCGACGGTTGGGCAACCATCCGGTGCTACCAGTAAAGAATAGGCAAAATGTTAGCCCCGGGTGGGACTCGAACCCACGTCCTCCACCCAATCCGTGGGCAGCTCTTCCAACTGAGCTACCGGGGCGTCCCATTTGCCTTCTTCTTTATGGATGATCTTTTGCCCCCGCCATAGGCGTTTTAACCGTTCGCTTCCAACCAGCGGAACACTCAAATCCTTACACATTTGATGAAATATTCGGAGAAGGCTGGTGGGACAAAGGTGAAGCAGAAGATTTGAAAACTCCAGCGCCAACAAACTTTGGACAAAATGTCCATCACCAAATCGACCGGCAGAACACCCAAATTGGACAAATTGAACCTAATTCAACTGATCAGAATCCTCCTCTCACAGAGTCTGATCATTCTGGACAAATTGAACCCAATTCAATCACAGAGTCTGATCACTCTGATAATACCAAAAATGGCGAAGAACAGAACGAAATAATCAAAGAAATTACTTCAAACAAAAAACGTAAAATTGTCGACTTGTTCCACGAATGAAAGACGAATTTAAGCAAAAAGGAAAATATTCTGATAAAGAAAGGGTTAGAGTTGAAGATAAAATTGTAAACATTTAAAAGTCAGTCGCTCAAAAATATATAAATGGAAAAAAGAATTTGGCTTAAGTCAAAAAGTGTCATATGAAAAAGAAGAACGTAAACATTTGGTAGAGAAATTTGATCGAATGAAAGCCGAGTTAAAGCGGGCCGGTTTCAAAAACTCTTATCCCAATCAAATAATTCGTTTCCAAAATTTTGGTCTTCCCTCCGAAAGTTGGGTGGTGGCTCGTTTCTGGTCCAACCTCCTCCAAATTCGTCTCCAAAATTTTGGCGGCCATATCCCCCTCTGTGTTCGAAATTGGGAGGCGACGCGTTGTAATGTTGGTGGTCTGCCTGGGCATAATTGCCTTGCCGAAGTGGCGGGCCAAGGATTACATCTGTTGGAATGGCTGTTTTGTGCGTCACAGGGTGACCACGCTGATGGACTCGATCAACAACCGGTTCGGTACCGACTCCGTGCGCAAAATGGCGCTGCTGCTGGTTATCATCGGCAGCGCGATGCTGGTTTTGCGGCATGCGACCGGGATTTTGCCCGAACTGCATCCGCTCTCCCCTAAATGTTGGAAACCTGTTTCGGGTTGCTGCCTTGCCGCGAAATTTTGCTCGGGTGGCTCGGGTTCCAAAACCATGTGGGGCGTCGACGCTGCACGCGGATTGAACACCCTTTCGGCGTCCCACTCTCCTCCAAAATTTTCCATTTCTGGCGCGATGAATCGCTGCTCTCTTTCTATTGGGTTCCCCCCTTCGCGTTGGTCTCTCTCGTCCCCCCCTTCGCGTTGGTCTCTCTCGTCCACCATTTGAAATTGTATGCGGTTACCATTGTCCTGCAGTAGGTCCTCCTCGTTCATGTCCAAATTGTTCACGTTGTCAGCCACCATGTTGATTGCTTGCTCTGGAACTTCCATAATTCGTCTTCGAATTTCCGCTGAGCCTAAAAGCGAAGTTTCGTTTCCCGAGTTCCGGTTTTGCTGCAAATTAGGTGCTTCTTCAATTATGGGACGTGCGATCGGATTTTGTTGCACGATCGGTTGCTGTTCTGCGTTCACTTCCACATTTATTAACTGCATCCTACGGTTGAGCGTACTCTGGCGAAGTTTGTGTGGCGAGCGAAGAACTGGCATTACTTTGCCGATTTTTCCTATTTTGTTACTTTTTGCAGAAAGAAATTCCGAGTCGAAAAGCTTTACTTCGCTTACTTTCCTTATTTAAACCTGATTTGTGGGAATACTTTTCCCGCTGTCCAAATTTCGCTAGCTGTTTGCCGAGGATTTGCTTTTCCTTTGACGACGACGCGTGAGTTACTTTTCACGTTTGCTGGTTACTTCCTGTGGTTTGCTTTCCACAGTTTCTGTCGCTTACCCGTCCGATCTATCCCTTAAAAATGAAAATTGCCCGCCGCTGATCTCTACCTTGTTTCAGGAGCGCCACGTAATAAACTTCGGGGTTTCCTCTTGTCGGGTGGGGAAAATAGCAACAAGCAATACTCAATATGGGGGTCACTGGACAACTCTGATCCAAACTCGAACGCTTTCAATATCGCTTTATTGAGACCGAACACTAACCAAACGAAGACAATACAAACAAATTAAGGTCGGAGAGGAAAACCCCGTTATCCCCCGAAAAAGACCCGAATGTGTGTGTGTCTGAAAAAGTGAGAACATTTGAGAAACAATTTGGGGATGAGATGTCAAAGGCATTATGCCAACAATTTAAGGGTACTTAACATTTATTTTAAATGAGTCAACTAACTAATTATCAATGATAACACAGTGCCGATAGGCGCCGCCGAGAAAATTCGAATTTTTGTCTCGATTTGTTAAGAAAATTGCAACCAAAATTTTATAAATCAGGTAATTTTTTCAAGTTTTTAGGGAATGGGAGAGTTCCGGCGGTGCCGATAGGCGCTACCGGGGGAAAATAGTGAATTTAATTAGGAAATGTGCCCAAAATAGCAAAAAATCACAATTTTAAGGGTTTTAAGCGATGACTAAGAATCAATAAAAAAAGACTGTTAAATTAAAACCCAACATAAGCCATGAAACAGCTTAACAACAACTGAGATATATACGTATTGGCAAGGGGCACTTTTCAAAAGATATTAAATTAAGGATTTTTTAAATTTGATTTGGCATTGTGTTCAAAATCGGCACAAAAAGTAATTTTGTTTAGCAAAATGTTGAGTAACAGTTCCGAAAAAGTTCCGATTTTTTCCTTAAAATTTCGGAAGTCGGAACTCGGATTTCCGAGCCCAAATTGTTGCCTAATTTGTTTGTCTAAAAATGTGACCTTAATAATGCGTTTGATTTTTTTTGGATGTTTAAAAAATATTTTCTTATGGATTATAAACGCGAATTTTCAACATTTTTACACCTTTCTGCTGATTAAAAAGTGATTGAGACTAGTAGACGACATTTTGAAAAATCCTGGATCTGGATTTCACGAAAGTCTGGATCTGGATTTCTGGACAAAATCCAGATCCAGAAAAAATCCAGATCGTCGTCGACCACCTGGATCCAGGTCCTGGATCTGGATTTTTTCAAAATGTTTATTTCAGAATATTCACTTGTTTTAATGATACACAACTCGTTTAATGGGCAATCAAATCTTTATTCAACTTTTAACCAAATATGAAGTCAAAAATATAAGAACAATTTATAAATTATAGTTTTTTGTGGCGCCAAGTCGATTTTTAAGGGTGCATTTTTGTGTTTTTATTGCATTATTCTTAAAGAATTTTTCCAGAAGAAAATTTTCTCCAAAATCAGTTTAGGGGGCAGTTTTTGTGTTTTACCCGAGACCAGGGCCATATCTAGCCTTGGATTTCGTTGTTGGGGGGTCCCAACTGGAGTCGGCGGTGCCGATAGGCGCCGCCGAGAACATTTGAATTTTTGACTCAAATTGTTAAGAAATGGCTACTAAAATTTAAAATACGGCTATTTTTTGAAGCTTTTTAAAAATGGGACAGGTCAGACGGCCGATAAGCGCCGTCGGGGTAAATTTTTGAAATTTTAACGATATTTTCTAAGAATATTGGTCAAAAATTACTAATTTTCACGAGTTCAAACAAATTGTGCGAACAAATAAATACATTAATGATCCCCTAATTGGAATTCAATTTCCTGAACATTTCCAGCGGCATTCTCTTCCACAGAATGGCCAACATCGACAGAATTTGGATGAAATTGCTGTTGTTTAAATTGCTTTTTCCATCTAACCAAAGTGGCGCTTCCAATATTTAACATTTTCGTAATGTCCTTATCAGTAATTTTAGGATTTTTGTTCTTAATTTCATAATAATGTTTCAACAATTCCTTTTGTTCGCTGTGGGAGTGTTTATTTGGTGCTGTAAAAGAATTTTAATTAATAAAAATAAATTAATAAAATCAAAAAACTCACCGGTTTGGCCAAGCTCACTTTTCCATCTGTAAATTGTTCTACCACTTAGCCCCAATTCATTTGCGACAGTTTTATCTAATTCATTTTTATATGAACTTTTGAATCCGTCCCGCTTTAACTCATCTTTCATTTGATCAAATTTCTCTACCAAATTTTTTCGCCCATTTTTTGGATTTCGTCGGCTTAATGCTAATTCCTTTTTCCATTTATATATTTTTGAGCGATTGACATTTAAATGTTTAGCAATTTTCTCCTCAATTTGAACCCTTTCTTTATCCGAATATTATCCTTTTTGCTTAAATTTATCTTTAATTGCATGGAATTTGTCGACAATTTTACGCTTTCGCTCATCTTCAGCAATATTTTCGCTTGAAGAAATTTCGTTCTGTTCTTCGCCATTTTTCGAATTATCAGAGTGATCAGACTTTGTGAGAGGAGGATTCTGATCAGTTGAATTGGGTTCAATTTGTCCAAGCTGATCATTTGTATTGGTTTCAATTTGTCCAATTTGGGTGTTCTGCCGGTCGATTTGGTGATGGACATTTTGTCCAAAGTTTGTTGGCGCCGGCATTTTCAAATCTTCGGCGGCTTCACCTTTGTCCCACCAACCTTCACCGAATATTTCATCAAATGTTTTGAGCTCCAATTTTACTTTTACAGATTCGGCTTTGTCTAGTAAATTTGTTGCAAAGAATGCCAACAAAATTAAAATCCAAAATTCTTCCATTTAATTTGGGCAAAACAACTTCTGAATTTAGGAGAATTTGTATGAAATTCCAACAAATTTATATT
The DNA here is from genome assembly GCA_001723225.1 of Globodera ellingtonae. Lineage (NCBI taxonomy): Eukaryota > Metazoa > Nematoda > Chromadorea > Rhabditida > Heteroderidae > Globodera > Globodera ellingtonae. The sequence goes on along the minus strand of MEIZ01000088.1, from coordinate 283,985 downwards.
TTTTATTTTGTGTTAGAGAATTATCTCAAAATTTTCTAAATTAAAAAAAATAAAATATTCAAATTTTTACAACATTAATAAATATTATTTAGCCTTGATAAAAAAATGATTGAAAGTAATAAATGGCAGACCACAATTGAAATTATATTCTTTAATAATTATTTCACCCGAATCAATATTCATTCCTGACATCTCATAAATTTATTTGTTTGAACCGGGACTAAATCAATATTCCTGACGTTTCGTCGTAAATATGTTTCCTACAATAATAATTTTTAAGGCAATAGGCGATCGGCAATCGGCAATCGGCAATAGGCAAGGCAATAGGCACTAGTAACCGCTTTGTACCAGGGATGGGAGCCGACGACCTCAAAAAATTTCGGAAATCGGAATTCCGAGGCCTTAAAATTTTTCGGAAATCGGAATTCCGACCTCAAAAAAGCCGGAAAAAAATCGGAAAAATTTTCTTAACAAAATTGACCTATTTTTAAAAAATTTTTCTCGGCGGCGCCTATCGGCACCGCCGATACCCCCCGCCCCCGCTCAAGAAAATAATTTTGAAGCAAACAAAAGAAAAATTTCCAAATTTTTATCAAAAATCAAAAAGATTTTTAATCGGGACAAATTTAAAAAAGTTTAAAAAATGTCTCCTCCAGGCATAGATGTTACAGAAAGTCGTGAAAAATTATTTGAACATCGGGGATCTGAACTCCAACCATAAATCCCTCAACTCCCTACCACTCAGCACTAGAGCACCATTAATAAAAAATTCAGACTCAAAAATTACCTTTTTAGGGGTTGAATTTTTATCCCGGTCCAACCGGAATTGAGACTAGGGAGGTGAGTGGCTCGGCGGTGCCGATAGACGCCGCCGAGAAAATTTTGAATGTTTGCCTCATTATTTGTTAACTTTGCAACCAAAATTTAAAAAAAAAAACACACAATTTTTGAAGTTTCTAAGAGAATGGGAGAGGTCCGGTGCGGCGCCGATAAGCGCCGCCGGGGATTTTTTTTGAAGATCTGAACGAGATTTGTTAAGAAAATTTTTCCGAAAAATTTCCGACTTTTTGCTCAAAATTTCGGAAATCGGAACTCGGAATTCCGAGACATTAAAAAATTTCGGAAATCGGAATTCCGACCCCAAAAAGTCGGAAATCGGAATTCCGACCATCCCTGCTTTGTACCTCTAGTCAGATGAACCCCCATTATTTTTAGAAAAAATTCGTCACATCTTTCTGAATTTCTGCTTTAATTTTTTAACAAAATTGCTGAACATTGAGACCGTCGATTTTAAGAGATGATAAAGAATCGGATAATAATGAAAAAAATCAATTTGGCTGTGAATTATTACACACATAAAATAGCTCTCAAAAAATCGATTATTTTGACAGATACCGACGCGGGTATCCGTTCCCGCGTTGTCTACGGATATACCCGACCCTGCACTGTTCTGCAATAGCCGTACGCGCTATTTCAATATCCGCACGCGGGCTTTGTAGCTAACTACCAACTTTTCATGCTTGCCAAGTTGGAAAAGGCCTCGGCTTTATTCATTAAATACAATATGGTCAGAGGGAGAAAATAGGTGATTAGAATATCGATTATCCAAAGTGTTTGAATTTGGTGCATAGAAAAATTAGTCCTGATCCGCCCAGTCTCGTTCCGCTATTCTCGCTAGTCCCATCCCGCAACTCTAGTACCGGCCAGTTCTGTTTTGCCACTCTGTCGGTAAAAATGTTTTGAAGAAAGTTATAGCCCCTCAAAGTTGACAAAACCATAGGGGGAGGAGGAAGCCCTAGCAAATTCTGATCAGGGCTATGTTAAAACGAAAAAAAAGTCAAAATTAAAAATCGAAACTGAAAAGTTCGAAATCGAAAATCAAAAGGAAAAAAACGTCGAAAATCGGAACAGAATCGAAAATTTGGGTGTACTGCAGTAAACGCCGGACTCCAAATCTGCATCGCTTTGTCTCGACGAGCTAAGCTTGGAAAAATAGGTTAAAAGTTTAGGAAAAATGTGTGAACCGGTTTTTGAACCACTTAAACATGGCCAAAATGGATATTTTTGGCCTTAATTCGGTGTCTTTCCGTGCACCAATCTCCACAAATGCGGTATCATTCGACAGCTTTCGGCGAGACAAATCGATCTAGTGGTGCGACAAGTCGATCAGAGGCCATTTGGAAACCGTCCGACCTTTTGACTTCCCCATGCGCCCATAGGTGACATACTCGCTTGTGTGTTTCTTAATGGTACTGAAGTGTCCCATTTACACTGGGTCTCAGTCGGCCGGTATCCAAATGGCGTCTGGAAAGACACATAATTTAGGCCAAAAATATCCATTTTGGCCATGTTTAAGTGGTTCAAAAACCGGTTAGACATTTTTCCTAAACTTTTGACCTATTTTGCCGAGCTTAGCTCGTCGAGACAAAGCGATTGGTATGTAATTTATGCAGTTTTGGAGTGGTGCGTTCACTGCAGTTTATCCGAAAATTTTTTTATGTGACAAAAAAATTATTTTATTAAAATAATACTGCATTAATTTTATATTTTTTACTGCCTCCTCTAACAAAATTCTCTATCGTTACCATATAGCGTGACTACTTGTTTGAATAATAATGGCCCACGGCAAATAGTTAAGTTGCTCCTGGAAAAAGGAGCCAATCCCTCGGAAATTTTAACCATGCCTCAGTGGTTGATGAAAAAAATAAGGATGAATGGACTGCGTTGCACGAGGGAACATTTTTAGAGCTTGGTACCCCTTTTTGGATATTTCTCAAAAATTCTTTAATATTTCCCTGCCATTCCTTTAGATAGAATATTTTAATAAAATTTATTTGATAGGTCAGCATTTCTCTTAATTGTGATCCATAATAATTAGGGTTGGCAGCAATTGGAAAATAATTGCCAACATTATTGAGTTTCTGAGTGACGGACGTATTAACGAAATGCCAGAAAATATTGATTCGGGTGAGAATTTATGAAGAATTTATTATTTGCTTTTATATAGGGCTAAAAATTCACCATTTTAGTTATTATTTTTTTTAAATTTATTACGAGAAATCTTTAACACGAAATTATTGACAAATTTTTGCAATCAAATTTTGTATTTAAATTATAAAATTAAATTGTAAATTCAGACGTTTTTTTTGCCCAAGTAAATGGAAGAGTTTTGGATTTTAATTTTAGTTTCATTTTTCATAATACAATAAATACACTGGACAAAGCCGAATCCATACAATTGAAAAGTATCTGGTTTTTGGATCTCGGTCTCGAGTAAAGTGCCAAAAATATTGATATTGCTAAAACTGACCAAACAGTCAATTTCATGCGAGGCGGCTAAGTTGAAAGAGCGCCTGTTCCAACTTGACATGGTTATGAACAGGCGGCTAAGGCGAACGAGCTTTTGGTGAAATGTTCGGAATCCGGAATTGGGCCAATATCGAAATATTAGAAATTGACTTTTTTTTTCGCACATTTTTTCGCCCTCCAAAAGACCGACGAATTTTGATCTGATGTTTCAAAACGAGAAAATTTCGAAGCGAATTAGCCCACTCCCCAACGAAAAATTGGGTAATCTGCGTTTTTGGACTAAGTTTCTTTATAATTTCAGTCAAAAATTCCAAATTTTTCTCGGCGTCGCCTTCGGCACTGTCTGACCCCCCACTGTACTCCCCAAATCGAATTTTCATTTATTCATTTTTAAAAAAGGATCCTAAAGCTAAAAAATTTTGGTTTTGGATAGTCCGGATGTTTTACGCGGATCAACCGGTCCGGATCCGGAATCACAATTTAAAGATTTATTCATTCAAATAATGACTGAACAAGAAGAGACGACCGTTCACGGGGAATACATTTGAATGTTGCACGATGAACGCTCGTGAAAAATTTATCAAAATTTTAAGACAAAATTTTGACCGTATTCCGTTCCGTACCGTATTCCGTACAATTCCGTCTTTGGGTCGTTCCGTATTTCCGTGTTCCGTTTTTTTGTCAAGAACGACATCCCTGTATATATATAATCAATCGCCATTTTTGTAAAAATGGCGATGATTAGTGGGAAAATATTATTGATTAGGTTAAGGCATTTATTTAAAATAATATTATTAAAGAATATGATTTTATATGAATGCCTATCTCAATTGTTGGCTGTCATTTGTTACATTAATCATCTTTTTAAAACTGAATAATATTTATTAATATTTGTAATAATTGTGAATATTTAATATTCTTTAAATAAATATTTGAGAGAAATTGTCTTCCCACACAGAATTTTCCGTTAAAATTATTAAATTAATTGAAATTTTATATAAATGCCCATAAATTTAGGGGTTGTATTTTCCCACCCAAATAAAATGGAAGAATTTTGGACTTTAATTTTTGTCTCATTTTTTGCAATAAATTCACTGGACAAAGCCGAATCCGTTAAATTTGAGGAAACGCCACTAAAAACATTTGATGAAATATTCGGATAAGGCTGGTGGGACAAAGGTGAAGCCGCCGAAGATTTGAAAATGCCGGCGCCAACAAACTTTGGACAAAATGTCCATCACCAAATCGACCGGCAGAACACCCAAATTGGACAAATTGAACCCAATTCAACTGATCAGAATCCTCCTCTCACAGAGTCTGATCACTCTGATAAAGCCAAAAATGGCGATGAAATTACTTCAAATGAAAAACGTATAATTATCGACAAATTCCACGCAATGAAAGACGAATTTAAGCTAAAAGGAAAATATTCGGCAAAAGAATGGATTCAAATTGACAATAAAATCGCTAAACATTTAAAAGTATATCGCAGAAAAATATATAAATGGAAAAAAGAATTTGGCCTAAGTCGAAAAGTATCCTATGAAAAAAAAGAGCGAAAAAATTTGGTAGAGAAATTTGATCTAATGAAAGCCGAGTTAAAGCGGGCCGGATTCAAAAACTCTCAAAATGAATTAGATAAAACTGTCGCAAAAGAATTGGGCCTCGGTGTTAGAACAATTTTCAGGTGGAAAAAAGAACTTGGCCAAACCAGTGAGTATTTGGAGCCCAATTTTTTTTATTATTTATATTAATTAAAATTCTTTTACAGAACCACAACATAACCAAACGAACAGAATGAATTGATGAAATGTTATTATGAAATTAAGGACAAAAATTCTAAAATTAGTGACGAGGAAATTGCAAAAAAATGTTGAATATTGGGAAAAAAACACTTTGTATAAATGGAAAAAGCAATTTAAACCGACAACAATTTAACCAAATTCTGTCGATGGACATTCTGTGGAAGAGAATGCCGCTGCAAATGTTCAGGGAATTGAGAATTCGAATTTGGGGAGTATTTAAGTGAATGGTTCAATGATTTAGAAAAATTCTTTATGAAAAACTTGAATTTCGGCGCCACTACAACTCGCCTATGTAACATTTCGCCTATACAGCCAAAAGGCAACATTTCGCCTACAAAGCCAAAAAGCAACACTTCGCCTACGCAACATTTCGCCTA
>MEIZ01000088.1:197970-253437 GCA_001723225.1 Globodera ellingtonae | reverse complement strand
ATTTCCGGGGGGGGGGGGGTTTGAACAAGGTTATAAATTTTTAAATAATAGAAACAATATTTTTAAAGTACTCATTGCTCCCAAAAAAAAGTCCGATCATTACACACCCCCGAAACAGAGGCGAAAATTTAAATTATTTAAAGTGTTTTTCTTTTTTTATTTAAGAGATGTCAGGAATATTGATTCGGGTGGGATAATATTAATGAAATATGATTTATATGATTTATATGAATGCCCATTTCAATTTTAAGGGCTGTCATTTATTACTTTTTGTTTTTTTTTTTAAATTCTCATTTTGCCTCTAATAAAGTTTCTGGATTTTCTTGTACAATCATTTTTTTATTAAAGCTAAAAATATTTATATAATTTTTGAATTTTTTGTTCTTTTAAATTGACATTTTTGAGAGAATATTTCTTTTCCTCTTTAAACGCGAAAAATTTAGCAACTTGTCGAAGCCCGTAGTGAGCGTCTTTTAACTTATCGGATTTTAGTTTAAATTAATAAATTTGAATTTTATATAAATTTCCCTAATTCAGATTTTTTTGCAAAAATAAAATGGAATATTTTTGGATTTTAATTTGTTTGTCATTATTTGCATCAATTTCACTGGACATAGCCGAATCTGTAAAAGTAAAATTGGAGGAAACGCCCCTCAAAACATTTGATGAAATATTCGGAGAAGGCTGGTGGGACAAAGGTGAAGCCGAAGATTTGAAAATGCCGGCAACAAACTTTGGACAAAATGTCCATCACCAAATCGACGGGCAGAACACCCAACTTGGACAAATTGAACCCAATTCAACTGATCAGCTTGGACAAATTGAACCCAATTCAATTGATCAGAATCCTCCTCTCGCAGAATCTGATCACTCTGATAATGCCAAAAATGACGAAGAACAGCACGAAATAATCAAAGAAATTACTTCAAACAAAAAACGTAAAATTGACGACAAATTCCACGACATGAAAAACGAATTTAAGCAAAAAAGAAAATATTCTGATAAAGAAAGGGTTAGAGTTGAAGATAAAATTGSTAAACATTTAAAAGTCAGTCGCTCAAAAATTTATAAATGGAAAAAAGAATTTGGCTTAAGTCAAAAAGTGTCATATGAAAAAGAAGAACGTAAACATTTGGTAGAGAAATTTGATCAAATGAAAGCCGAGTTAAAGCGGACCGGATTCAAAAACTCTCAAAATGAATTAGATAAAACTGTCGCAAAAAAGTTGGGATTAAGTGATACTACAATTTACAATTGGAAAAGGGAACTTGGCCAAACCGGTGAGTATTTTGAGCCCAATTTTATTTATTTATTTATATTAATTAGAAATCCTTATACAGCAGTCAATAAATACGCTCATGACAAACAAAAGGAATTATTGATGAAACGTTATTATGAAATTAAAGACGAAAATCCTAAAAATTAGTGACGAGAACATTGCCAAAATGTTGAAAATTGGATCACGCACTTTGGTTAATTGGAAGAGACAATTTAAACGACATCATCCAAATTCTGTCGGGCCTGTGGAAGAAAATGCCGCTGAAAATTTTGAGGAAATTGGGAGCGCGAATTTGGAAAATTTTTAAAGGATTGGTCAATGTTTGAAAAACCCCCAAATCTTTTATTTAGCTTCGGCTGTATTTGCAATGTTCATTTTCATTTTTAGAAAATTCTGGGATTGCCATTATATGAATATTTAAATTTTAAACAAGTTGGACGTGATGCAAAAAATTAATAAAAAAATTGAACATAACATTTTCTTTTGAAATTATCTCTGTTATTCTCTTTTCAATTTATTCAATAAAAAACCTCACCCAGAATCAAATTAAGGTAGAGAAAAAAAAGTTTAAAACTTTTTGCTTCAATAATAATTAATCATTTCAATTAATAACGCAATGGAACTACATTATTCATTCATCCCTTATGACGGTTTTTTGCATAAAATTTTTCCAAACCCTCATGGTATTTTTTTTCTAAAATGACCCCCATTTTCAGTGTATTTTGGGGTTTCCGGATCTCTATGGTGTCTGATCAAGGTAGTGCAGTTATCATTTTTGATCAGTATCCAAAGGTATGTAACTGAAACGAAAAAATGGAAAAGTGGGTTACCAATTAATACTGTAAATGGCAATGAGCTTTTAACGATCACCGATAATTACAACATTTTCATAAATGAAAATGTTTTGCTAACATTAGCTGTTTTTGAGATAAATACACAAATTTTAATAATTTTGTGCGCATAAATTTTTTTTTGGTGCTGTACAATTCAGGCATGTGTATCATATCGTATCGGAATCAATAATATCGTATAGAATTCTCAAAAACCTTTATTGCTGACCAAGACGAGAGGAGTTGAATGGTAATAATTAGGGTTGGACAAGAACGGGTTTGAATTTGATTTTATTCGTTAATTTACTTTTTGGCAAAAATTGCAGTGAAATTTGATTTTTTATAAATGAAAAAATTTCGGATTTCGGGTTTCGGATACCGGAAAAATTTCGGGATTTTCGTGAATTCGGATTTCAGATTTAAAATCCTTTCGGATTTTTGGTTTTCCGGAATTTCGGAATTCGGATTTCGGATTTTATTTTCCGATTTTGCCATCCCTGGTACATATGTTTGCTTCAACAATTTGTAACTATATGATATCATAATAAGATAAAATGAAGGGCAAAATAGCAAAACAAATTTCTTGACAAGATAAATGAATACTTTTTAAATAACGTTTTTTTGCCGGTATATAAAAATCAAAAATGAGCAGCGTTGCTGCGAATACAACCGAAAAAATAGCAAGAAATCGTGAACAAATTGTGAGTTTTTTGAACATTGACCAATCATTTAAATATTTCCCGAGTTCGAGTTCCCAATTTCCTGATCATTTGCCGCGGCATTCTCTTCCACAAAATGTCCATCGACAGAATTTGGATGGAATTGCTGTCGTTTAAATTGTCTCCTCCATCTAAACAAAGTGCGTGTTCCAATTTTCAACATTATTGCAATTTCTTTGACACTAATTTTAGGATTTTTGTTCTTAATTTCATAATAATTTTTCATCAATTCATTTTGTTCGCTTTGTTTTGGGTTTTTTCGAATTATGCCAAATTCTTTTTTCAATTTATATATTTTAGCGCGATTGACTTTTAAATGTTTGGCAATTTTCCTTTCAATTTGATTCCATTCTTTTGCCGAATATTTTCCTTTTTGCTTAAATTCGTATTTCATTGCGTGGAATTTTGCGATAATTTTACGTTTTCGCTCATCTTCGGCAATATTTTCGTTTGAAGAAACCTCTCTCTGTTCATCGCCATTTTTGGCATTATCAGAGTGATCAGAAATTGTGAGAGGAGGATTCTGATCCGTTGAATTGGGTTCAATTTGTCCAAGTTGGGTGTTCTGCCGGTCGATTTGGTGATGTAAATTTTGTTCAAGCGTTAATTTATTCCATTCTTCGTCTTTCTCATTGTCCCACCATCCTTCTCCGAATATTTCATCAATTAATTGTACGGATTCGGCTTTGTCCAGTGAATTTGTTGCAAAAAATAGCAAAAAAAATAAAAGCCAAAACGCTTCCATTTTTCGGCAAAATAACCTCTCAATTTGTGACAATTAGGTATGTAAAATCGAATTAATTTTATAATTTAAACAAAAAACGAAAACTCGGTCAATTTTTTGCGCTAAAGAATTTCTCTCAAATTAATAAATATTCACAAATTTTTACAAAGATTAATAAAAATTATTTAGCTTTAATAAAAAATTATGAAAGTAATAAATGACAGCCAACAATTGAAAATGTGCATTTAAAGTATTATATTAAACATATTCTTTAATAATTATCTCACCCGAATCAATATTCCCCTTTTGAACGGGGACCAAATCAATATTCATGACATCTCACTTACTAATATAAAAATAGCAAGACCACTTTTGATAGTTTTTTATAGGGGCTAAAACCAATAGAAAAATCAAAAATTTATTGAAACGAGCATTTAAACCGGGTTTTGAACCGGTTCAAAATTAAACCATATGGGGCGAAGATCTCGGGTGAGATAATTATTAAAGAATATGATTTAATATAATACTTTAAATGCACATTTTCAATTGTGGGCTGTCATTTATTACTTTCATAATTTTTTATTAAAGCTAAATAATTTTTATTAATCTTTGAAAAAATTTGTGAATATTTATTAATTGGAGAGAAATTTTTTAACACAAAATAATTGACGATTTTCACTTTTAGGGATTTAAACAGGCTCAAATTTTTGAAAAAAGCATAGACCGCAATCTGACCCCATTCCACCCGATTATAAATAAATTGGACTTGAAAAACTCACCGGTTTGGCCAAGTTCATTTTTCCATTTGTAAATTGTTCTATAAGTTATGCCCAAATCAGACTTTGTGAGAGGAGGATTCTGATCAGTTGACTTTCATTATCCCATCCTTTTCCAAAAATTTCATCAAATGATTTGTAAAGTTTTGGCCCTTGTCCGTGTTCGCCCACAGAATTGGCATTTTTGATAAAATATATTGCAAATAATGAAATACTAATTAATAGCCACAGTTTCATGGTTTTGTCTAAATTTATTTAAATTAAATATTCGCAAGAAATCTTTCATAGATAAAATTAATATCGTTAAAATTAATTTTTCAAATTTCCGACCTTTTTTTCTAAAAAGCTTAAAAACCCCGTTTTTTAAATTTTGCTTGCAGTTTTAGAGGTCAACAGAACAGAAACACGGATAATTAATAAAAGTAAATAAAATTTTGCGTTTCTAAATCAAATTTAAAGAAAAATTTAGTTTATATAAAAATTATTCATTTGATTATCGATTAAAATAAAAATTTATTAGTAATTTAAACATTCCGGGCCCTTCCCTATACGGGGTTTTATGAACCCGTAGCCCTTCATTTTTAGGGTTAAGGGGTTTTAGCCTTTATTGCCAGCCTTACCATATCAGGTCGGTAAATCCCGAATTTGTTTTGGTGACTGATTTATTCTGTTAATTTAATAATTACTCTTTTTACTGATTCTTTGTCGAAAAGCAAAAAAATCACGCAGAAACCTTATAAAATGATTATTTTTTGCAAATTTTAGGCACATTTCCTAAGAAAATCTCTTAACAAATTGAGTCAAAAATCCATAATTTTCTTGGCGGAGCCTATCGGCACCACCGAACCCGTCCCACAGAATTCTCAAAAAAAATCACAACAAAAATGCAGTAAAAACGAAAAAAGGTAGCCCCATATGGGCCCGTTTGGTCGAAAATTCAAAATTTTCCAAAATTCGGGAAGTTTTGGCTGGGATCCGAGACACTTTACAATAATTTCATTTTCTTTAATAATTATCTCACCCGAATCAATAATATTCTGACATCTCATAAAAATGTTTGCTATTAATTTGCTCACCGGAAATATAAGGAGTGTTGAACAGGATTTAATGCGGGTTGTTTCATTCGTATTTTTGGGAAAATTTTGGGTTTTTATACAAAAAATTGGACTTACCTAAGTTTTTTGGGTTTGGTTCAAATTGTCAAAAACTATGCAGATTTGAATTTTTCAAAAATGCAAGTTTTTTGCCGGGCTCTAACTTAAATTAGACCTTAGTCTGCACTTTGACTTCATTTTCCATTTGTTTTTGGGGCAAATTGGAGCACACCACAAAAAAATTTTTGGTTTTGGGTCCAAGTTTCCGGACTCTAGTTTGACCCCCGAGGGTAAGGGGACTTTTTTTATATTTTAGACAAATGTTTAAAAACAAGGTTTTCCGCATTTTCGCCTGTCCTTGGCCCGAACAAAAGCCTGATAATATTTAAATCTCATGTTTGAATTAAAGCCGTTTAAATAAATCAAACTGTCTTCGTCGAACAACACCAAAATTTGGACAAATTTTACTGACCTCGGTACCAAATTGTCCGAAATTTGGTGCCTAATTGTCCGCTATTTTGGTTGAGGCTCAATTGTCGGAAATTTGGTGCCGAATTGTCCGATTTTTTTTGTGCCCATTTGTCCGGAGTTTTGGTGCCTAATTGTTCGCTATTTTTGTTGAAGCCCAATTGTCCGAAATTTTGCTACCCAATTGTCCGCTTTTTTTGTTGAGGCTCAATTGTCCGAAAATTTGGTTCCCAATTGTCCGTTCACAGCATTTTTTCCCATGTAGAATCATCAATTTTATAGGAAAAAAGTATATTTTAAATGAACAATTTGTTGATTATTTAATGATTAACACGTAATAAATGTTACACTTTACTAAATAGTATCTGTCTAACATTTGTCACTCATCACTCACCCATTAAATGCAATTACTTTTTGCGCCTGGCGATGTGTCAGTCCGTTTAAGGCTTAAATTTAAAGAAAGTAAACAAAAAAAATATATAATAAAGTTAATTACAAACAAGATAAAGAATTATTCTCAACAAAATTACCTTTTTAGCATTAACTCAAAATTCAATAAGTAATTTCAATCATCAAAATTGATTTTTTCAAAAATAATCAAGATTTATAAGAATTGCATTTGCATCATTCCCTCACCTTGATTAAGAAGCTGGGCAACACTTTGTCGAAAACGACCTGTGCATGTTTGTGCTGCACCAGGCGCTCCGGCAGCTTCACGCCCGTCTTGCCCAACAGATACTAAAACATCGTTATTTGTAAAAATCAGAGCTGGCCCGGGACCGGGATTTGGAAAAACCCGGGACCGGGACTGGAAAAATTCCCGATCAAAAAGACCGGGACTAATGGACAAAAAACATAAGAAACAAATGATTGGTAAAGAGGGGCCATTCAGTATAAGGGAGTTTTGAAGGAATTTTGGGAAACCGGGACCAAAATTTCAGTACCAAAATGGGAAAAATTGAAATTTCAGTACAAAATTTTGGTCCCGGCCAAGTCTAAAGGCTTAAAACATAAATTTTGGTGCTTTTGGTTGTTTAAATTATTAAATGCAAGTGTGGCTTATTCATTAAACCTTTTTTGAGCCAAATATTTCTTCCCGAAAAATTAAAAAAAAGAAAAATGCCACCGAAAGCGTTTTACCTCCTCCACGTCTTTGCCATTGACTGCCTCCAACACTTTTGGGCCGCCCGGATGTTTGTTCTTAAATTCCGTCACATCGTAACTTTTGCCCTTGTACATGACAACGATGCGCTAGAAGCAATAAAAATATTTAAATTTTTGTTAAATAAAAATTTTTAATTTTTGTATTGGCGATGCCAATTTTCTGGTTTCTTTTCAATAAATAAAAATAATGTTTTCGGCGTTAAAAAAAAGGTTTGTTCTCTCTCATTATATACCTCAGCTCCTTTTCCCGCGTGGGCGTGTTGTTCAAGCAGGCTCAGCAGCACAACCATCGCCAGCAACAGAAATGTTATGGTGTTTGTGAAGGACATATTTTTTAGATTGATTTTTTTACTTTTTATCAATTTGTGAGAAACAAGCCGAGAGCTCTATTTTCAATATCATTAAAGCGATGTTTTGATTGAAGCATAAATTGCACAGTTGGCATTTTTTTACTAAAAGACTTTTCGAAAGGCGAAAAATTCTCAAAAATAGTGTTGTGATCTGTTCCGAGCGAATTTTATCAGCGATTTTTCTAAAAACAAAAATTTGAGAGGGCAGATTGGCGCGAGAGAATTTCTTAACAATGTTTGTTAAGAAAAATTGCTTCAAAATTAGGCAACACTTCTGAAAACACGCAATACGAAACACCCAAGTTACGGAATACGAAATCGCCAAAATCACGGACCTAAGCCATGCTGGCTTGGGGTTCGTTAGGCTTAGGTCTAAGCCACCCTGAGCTTGGTGCTTGCTAGGCTTAGGCCTAAGCCACCCTGGCTTAGGGTTCGTTAGGCTTAGGCCTAAGCCACCCTGGCTTGGGGTTCGTTAGGCTTAGGTCTAAGCCACCTGAGCTTGGTGCTTGCTAGGCTTAGGCCTAAGCCACCCTGGCTTAGGGTTCGTTAGGCTTAGGCCTAAGCCACCCTGGCTTGGGGTTCGTTAGGATGCGGCATCAATTTGAAAGATCGCCAAGTCTTTTACACGAAGAACGGAGATCTTTTGGGTGAGAAGAAAAGATTATTTTAAAAAATACACAAATTCGATACAAAACAAGTTTACTCATTTTTATAGATTTTGAAAAAAAAAGTTTATTTTTTCAAAAAATGGGGGGGGGGGCGGAGGACACCGAATCAATTTTACTTATTTTTGCAGCAACTTCCAAGTTATCTGATGACGTTACTGTCGACCAATTGTTTCCATAAAAATGACATATAAAGATTTTTCTCCAATTATTTCACAACTTTCGACTTAATTTACGATTTTACCCCAAATTTATTTTCAATGAATAGCATTCAGAAAAGAGAGATTCAGTCGTCGAGAGTAAGGCTGTCGGTTTCAAACCGAACCGAGACCGATACCTGGCACTTTTTCGGTTTGGTTAATCGAAAGCTTCGGTTCGGTTCCAATCTTATATTATAAAGTTAATGTTTGTAACCTTTTTTCAGTTTGGCAAATAAGGAGTGAAGAAAGGTAGTCGAGAGATTTTCGCCGGAAAAATGGAACCGTGGGATGCGGCGACATTAAGAAAATACGACACTGGAATATGCGACACTTTTGAAAGAAAATTTTTAAAATTAAGGACAACCGATTTTTTAAGTAACACCAAAGCCGGATAGAATAAATCGGGGAAAGTTATAGGCTTAGGGGTTAATTAGGCGTAGGCCTAAGCCACCCTAGGCTTAGGCTTAGGCTTAGGCAAAAAATAGTGGACCCCGCCCTCCGTCTCTGCTTGACGTGTTGTGGTGGGCTTTTTCATCTGTCGGTTGCTGGCGCAGTTGCATTTGGCCCTCGCATTTTCCACTTTGTTGTCGCATTTTCCGGCTACCCTAATTGAGTGGGTTATTATTTATCACTTTTGTCTAAAATATTAACCAACCCAAAATTTGTAATTTTGCAATAAAAAAACATTGATTTTTAGACTTTTTATTTGATAATTTTTTTGTTCATTATCCATTTTTTTAAATTTTGGTTTGGATTTAAATTTGTAATAATAGAAAATAGGTCATAGGTAATTAAAATGCCAAAAAAGTGTGTTTAATTATTTAAAAACAAGATGTTTCTAGGAAGGTTTGTCGGTGCCAAAATAATATTTTTGAGGGGGGAGATCGGGGTCCGTTTATGAAATGTTAGGAATATTGATTTAGTCCCGGTTCAAAAGGTTAAGGAAATATTTATGAAATGTCAGGAATATTGATTCGGGTGAGATAATAAAGAATATAATATACATGAAATGCCAATTTAATTGTGGGCATATGCCAAAAATGTCTAAATAGCACCAATTTATTCCCTAATATATGCCAAAAATGCAGAGATATGCATCAAAATATGCAAAAAGCCGAAATTGCAAAGTATTAATTGAATTTTAATCAAACAAAGTTAAAATGCCAAATATTTTTTACAAATCACAGTTTTTTTAAATTTTTTTCTTGTCTAGGATTTCGCTGGCGGGGCCGGAGGCCCCATTCATTCAAATACTTTCCGAATTCAGGTTCTCAATTTTCTAAACATTTGCGGCGGCATTTTCTTCCACAGAATGCCCATTGACAGAATTTGGATGCAATTGCTTTTGTTTAAATTGCTTTTTCCATCTGCACAAAGTGCTTCTTACAATTTTGAACATTTTTGCAATGTCCGCGTCACTAATTTTAGGATTTTTGTCCTTAATTTCATAATAACGTTTCATTAATTCCTTTTGTTCGCTGTGGGGTTGTTTATTTGGTTCTGCAACAGAATTTTCTTTAATATGAATAAATTAAAATTGGGCTCGAAATACTCACCGGTTTGGCCAAGTTCACGTTTCCAATTGTAAATTGTTACAAAACTGAGGCCCAATTCTTTTGCTACAGTTTTATCGATTTGACTGGGATAAGAGTTTTTGAATCCGTCCCGCTTTAACTCGGCTTTCATTTGATCAAATTTTTCTACCAAATGTTTACGTTCATTTTTTGGAATTCTTCGGCTTAAGTCTAATTCTTTTTTCCATTTATATATTTTTATTCGATTGGTTTTTAAATGTTTAGCAATTTGCTTTTCAATTTGAACCCATACTTTTCTTGAATATTTTCCTTTTTGCTTAAATTCGTATTTCATAGCTTTAAATTTGTCGATAATTTTACGTTTTTCGTTTGAAGTAATTTCGTGCATTATTTCGTTCTGTTCCTCATCGATTTTAGCATTATCAGAGTGATCAGACTCTGTGAGAGGAGGATTCTGATCAGTTGAATTGGGTTCAATTTGTCCAGAGTGATCAGACTCTATGAGAGGAAGATTCTGATCAGTTGAATTGTGTTCAATTTGTCCAAGCTGAGTGTTCTGCCGGTTGATTTGATGATGGAGATTTTGTCCAAAGTTTGTTGGCGGAGTTTTCAAATCTTCGGCGGCTTCATCTTTATCCCACCATTCATCTACGAATAATTCGTCAAATGTTTGGAGTGTCAATTCCTCCAATTCCTCCAATTGTACACATTCGGCTTTGTCGAGCGAATTTGTTGCAAAGAATAAGACCAAAATTAAAACACAAAACTTTTTCATTTTATTTGCGCTAAAAACAACTTCTGTATTTACAATTTAATTTTATAATTTAAATGCAAAATTAGATTGCAAATTTGTCAATAATTTTGTTAAAGAATTTCTCGCAAAAAGATTTTAAAGAATAACTAATACTCATAAAATTAAAATAAAATGCGAAATTTTTTAGCCCAAATAAATTGGAGTCACTCAGTAAATCATTAAGGCCCATCATTTTCCAAATTTCTGCCAACGCTAAAATTATTAATCACAATTGGGGAAAAGATGACAAATTGCCGGCCGTTTCTATTAGAGACATGATAATCATAATTTGCCAGGGAGGAACACAACGGACGATTTGGAAAAATTTGTCAATTATTTTTGTGTTAAAGAATTTCTTTTAATATTCAAATTTTTAAATATTAATAAATTTATTTAGCTTTGGAAAAAAAAATTATTGAAAGGTAATAAATGACAGCCCACAATTGAAATGGGCATCATATAAATGATATTTTTTAATAATCATCTCACCCGAATCAATAATCCCTTTTTGAACCGGAACCAAATCAATATTCCTAACATCTCATTAAATATTCTTCTTTCTAATAATTTCGCCATTTCATAAACATCGCGATCGATTGTTAATAGCCGTATGAAAAAATATATATTCTTACATAATTCAAATTCGTCCTGGTGGAAAAGTGACATTTTCGCTTCTGTAAGGCATTTACGCCAGAAGAGAATGTTTTTCGTAACTTTTCTCCAAATTTTGACTTTGCGCCGCAGGGAAAATTTGATTTTTGCGCCTTGGATAAAATTATTCAACGGAGTCCGTCCATAAAAAAAGGGGGAAAGACCAAAAATGTGATGATTGAAGACGGCCAAAATGGAAAGATACGAATATGAATTTGAATCCCAGATTTACAGCCTCTGAATAATATTTTGAATTTATTTTACTAACAAAAATATCAAAAATCGAGCGCTAAAAAAAATCTCATGTGGACAAAAGGTCCCATAACGAATGTCCTCATGCCCACGATTATTAAAATAATGATACTGGATTCATCCTACAGAAGTAGGGAGAGAGTTGAGCAATTGAGATAGAGAGCAGTTTTAGGATCATTTTTCTTATCAATTTCATCAAATATTAATAAAATTTGACACAAAATATAAACACAAACAAAATTTTGAAATGTCCTTTTTTTAAAGATTCGTCCTTTATTTGCTGTACACGTCCTTTCTGGTCCTTTATTTGTGATTTCAGGAATTTTTTTGTTTAATTTTGAATTAATCTCTTAGACGTATGAGCAAATTAGTTAAATTTCAAGCATTTTTTGAATTTTCGCTTAAAAATTAATCAAAATGTAACAATATTTGCTTGTTTTACCCAAAACTCTGATAATTTAGAGCAATATTAAGGTCCACCAGTTATTATTTTTTTACCATTATCGAGGAAAGAAATAGCTAAAAAATGAATATACATTTAATAGGATAGGATTGAAAATTAACCTTAAAATTTATGGACCAAATACTTGAGCAAATTTGCATATTATATAGTTTATTCTTACTTTTATAACCGGATTCGAATTGCTTTCTGAATTCATTTAATTTACAATTGCTAATATGTAATTTTTTAGCAATTTCTTTGTTGCTTAAGAGGATTTTCCTTTTTTAAGCTTCTCATAGTTTATGACAATTGCTATTTTTTGGTTTTCTTCAAATTCTTTTCTTTCTGGAATTTAAAATTGAAACAGGGTTTGACCCCGAAAGGCTTTTAAATAACTACTCTATTTATGCCCTTTTACTAGATTTTAAGGCAAATCGGTAGGCGCCTCGGGGGTAATTTTTGATAAAGAAAAAAGATTTAAGAAATATAGTCCGAAAATTCCAAAAATGACCAAGAGAAATAGGGATAGTTCCAGATTGACCAGGGACTGGTCCCCAGCAGAGTTCAACCCTCTAAAAAGCCTACCATAAATATTGCTATAATTATATATTTATAGAATTAAAAAAAAGTAATATACGTTTGTATCCTGGCTGAAACTGCTTTCTCAATTCAACTAATTTGGGTCTGCAAATTTGTAATTTTTTAGCAATTTCTTTGTTGGGTAATTAAGGATTTTCCTTTTTGAGCTTTTCATAGCGTTTAACAATTTCAATGTTTTGTTCTGTATCAATGGATTTTGAGGCTAAAAAATTTCTTTAAGCATTTAAACAGTTAATTTTTTGCGGGGTCAACCCAACTCATCCATACCCAACTCATCCATACCCAACTCATCCATACCCATCTCATCCATATCCAACTCATCCATTGAGCATAACTCGCTTCAACCTTAACAGATTTAGAAAGTCTTAACGCCATTCGATAGATCTCGAACAGTTGAAGCTAACATTATTGGTGCTTTGTGATTGGACAAGTTTCAAAAAAGTTATGGCCAGAAAACTTGATAAAATTTAAAAATTTCGATTTTGGGCGGTTTTCTGGCCATAACTTTTTTGAAACTTGTCCAATCACAAAGCTTTAACTTAGTTTTAGCTTCAACTGTTCGAGATTTATCGAATGGCGTTAAGACTTTCTAAATCTGTTAAGGTTGAAGCGAGTTATGCTTAATGGATGAGTTGGATAGGAGATCATTTGGGTAAAAAATTTTTAGAAAATGGTAACCCTGTCAAGGTGTCTAAAAGATCAGGTAATATTCTAACTGTAGCAGACAAACTTCGCCTTGATTCAGCAGTAGTGGTATATGAAACTAATAAAATTTCAGTTTCTCATGCAGGGTATGGATGAGTTGGGTGGGACCCATTTTTTGCTCTTTTTCTGTATTAAAATGTTCTGTATTTAAAAAGAAATATATAAATATTTCAATTTAATTACCCGTACTTTGTACGCTCAATTCTTTCCTCCATCTGTGTACACTGGACTTGCAAGTGTTGAGCATTTTGCAAATTTCGTCCGTTCCCAATTTTGGATGTTCCAATTTGATTGTGTCATGGCGCTTTAGCAACTCCAATTCTTCCGACAAATTATATTTATGAATACGACTTTCTGACAGTTGAGATTTAATTACATTTTCTAATTTTAAAAGTGTAATTATCGAGCAGCCCATCGTAAGCCCTGATCCGGTAATTATTGGAACTTTTCTTACTATTTGCATGGTCATTAACGGCGTTTTTAGTAGAGTGTACGCATTGCATTTCAATATGTTTAAATTTTGTTTATTTTTAATTTTATTAAACCAACTTCGTTGTGATATTGATCCAAACTCGCGTCGTATCTGATCACTTCCATCCATCGATTCCTTTGTTGTCTGATCAGATTGGTCTAATACATCATCCTTGGTCGATTTAGTGAACTTTACCATTGAATCATTTCCAAATTGTTCGCATTTTTTATCAGTTTCCATCTTAACTGGCCGGAGCTCAATTTGACCAGGTTCAGCTTTAATCTTAACTCTCCAATAATTTCTTGTTTAATTGCGCTACCATTTGGCAGAATGCCAACACCGTTTCTCGATCGGTTGATCAATTTGCCGATCCAATGTTGTTTTACCACAGCTCAGAAAATAAATCATTGGGAAATATTGCGCAAATATTTAACAAAAAGCAACAAATGATCATTGGGTTCAGGAGGTGCTTTAATGCGGCCATATTTGAATATTTTTTTGCTTAAAAGCAGACAATTTTTGAAATTATAAATCGCAATGGCTATCCGGGGGGTCAGGCAAATATTTGTGTACACAAATGTAGCATTTATGTGTATAAATAAATTGGTTGTTCTTTAAATCCTTTGCCAAATTTTTTAATATTAATTTTAATAATTCTATACAAATTCATGTAAATGTAAAAAATTTGACTATTTATTATCCTCTTAATAATCGATTTGTTGCATCTAGTAGTAACAGTTGCCACTGCGTCGCCAGTGCGAGAAGTATTGCGCACTGGTCTGTAGGTATTGGGGGTTTTAGGCGAGCGTCTGGGGTGTATTAGGGGTTTTGCCTTTGATGATTGCCGCCAGCCCAAGGCTTTAGAGGGGGGAGGGGTGTGTTTAGGGGTTGTCGGGACCAGAGTAATCAGGTGTTTCACACCTAATTCTTTTTAGAGGGGTGGGTTTGGGGGTTGTCGGGACCAGGGTGTTTCACACCTAATCAATCATCTTTAAAGGGGAGGGGGTGGTCGGGATTGACTTGTCACTTTTCTGTCACCCCAATGGTTTAGGGGGAGGGGTTTGAGGGTTGTCGGGACTCGTGTGATTAGGTGTTTAACACCTAATCTTGAACTCTCAGTTGAAATTCCAAAAATTAATTGTAATTAATTATTCAATCATTTAATTAATTTCACACATAAGTTAACATTTATTAATCTTAAATTTGAATTTCCTTAGTTTTCAATTTTCACACAATCGTTTCCTCGTGGATTGGATGATGGAAAGGACAGGGAATTTCTTTGAAGACCNTGTGTATGGCGTTTTGCTCTCATCCGGATTTGTCCAATTATTTTTCCCTCATTCCATCTTCCCACACATTCATTCCTGTCTCTTATACACATCTGTGTGATGGCTTTGCTCTCATCAGGATTTGTCCAAAATATTTTTCCCTCATTCCATCTTGCCACACATTCATTCCTACTGTCTCTTATACACATCTAGATGTGTATAAGAGACAGGCTAACAACTTTGGGCATTTCAAAGTTAAATGGTTTTCCTGCAATCGATATGGGCTTTGGCGCAGGAATCAGCTGGGTAGGCGATGATTGCTACGTAAGTCATCATCACCCAATTAATGTTTGTAATTATTTTAATTATTTAAATCAGGAGGGCACCTATGATTTGGAGAAATTTTTTGAAGACAAAAACATTGAATTTCAAAAACAACTTCACGAAGAATTTGTAATGACCGACTCATTGGTTGATGAGGATGAGAACAACAACCACGAAAACGACGACGACGACAACAACGTTGACAACTTGTGCTTAGGAACTGAGGTACTAATTGTTATAAAAGTTGAATTAAATTTAAAAAAAAGATTCAAAATATTCAAACATTATATTTGTTATTATAATGCATCACTAATTCCACATGTGGGAATTAAGAAAAAGAAAAGATGATATAACCCATAATAAAATTTAAATTTGCAGGCGTCTTCCTCGCACCAGCCTAAGCGACGAACCAAAAGAGCGGGCAAAAAAATTCAGCAGCTTAGGCAACGTTCCGCTGTGGCGTCAGAAGCATCCAGCTGCAACACAACTCAGTTCAAGCTCGAAAGTGACCATTATTGGAATCGACTCAACCAACTGAGGAAGCACAGAAAGAATAAGAAAGCCCTGCACGGCATAAGCAACGATTTGATCAAGGTGGATAAACCGCCGAATTCACGAATCAGGCTGATCGGCGTTTATGTTTGTTTTTTTTGTACAGTTCTTCACCGACAAATATCAAGACTTTTCTCTGCCCGCAAACAACCTGGGAAAAATTTTCCCGAGGCTTTGGCGTCCGTTGAACAAATTCAAAAATATGAAGAGATTGCATGTCACAATACACTGCACAGCGTGAGCGTCACGGGCATTACTGCTTTGGACATGCAGGCAATGGCGCACACCAGTCAATTTAACTTATATTTTTGTACAATAAAAATTTAGAAAAATTTCATTGCGTCTGGAGGGATGGACAAGACAATTGTGTTGTTCGACTTGGCCACGGGAACAATCAAAAACACGTACAAGGGGCATCAAAAGCACATCACCGCCGTTCGACTTCATCCAAACTTACAGACGATCGTGTCAGGGTCTTTTGATTCGCAGGTAGTTTGATCGAGATTCATCGACGTCCCATCACTGACGTGGCGTTGCACCCAACTGGCGACTTTGCGCTCTTTGCTCCGAAGATTCAAATTGGTCTCTCACAGATTTCAATACTGGACGTCCACTCGTAAAGGTTTGGTTGGTTCAAACGCGATCTTTTTTAGATGTTTAATAAATACTTATTACAGGTGATTTGCGATCACACCAGTGCCACACAATTTTCTGGCCATTAGGATGTTGTGGCAACTCTTTCGTTCTCCGAAAATGGCTATTATTTGGCAGTCGGTCGGTGAATGGCCAAGTGAAAAGATGGGATTTGCGAACGTATAAGAATCTGAGCACTTTCTCCCCCTACGAAGCAAAACAAACGGTCAGTCTATTATGGATAAGTAAAAAATTAATTTTTAGAATTGTCCGAAAATTTCAGTATTTTACAATTATTTGCAGATCAATTGCCTCAACTTCGATCTGTCCGGTGCATATTTGGCGGTCGGATGAAGCAACGTTCAAGTCTACCAGGCCAAAACTTGGAACAACATTGCGCAGTTTAATACCCATACGCAAGCAGTGACTGGCGTTTGTTTCAGCGAAGATTCGAAGACAATTGTTCTTCAAGTTTTGACAATAATCTTCATATTTATGGATCAAATCAATTATTTTTTAATTTTATAAAATTTTCATCTACCCTTCTCTCAACAATGCAATGGGGCAAGGAAGGGGGTGAGGGTAAGGATCAAAGGGTCAATGTTAATCACTTTTTGTTACTTACTTTTTTGTTTTATAAAGGATTTTAAACCAAAATTTTTTTTATTGTTTACCAACTCTAAATTTACTAAACTTTTGAATAATAATTTTATTGTAAATACACACCAAAAATCAAACATTATTTTTAAAAAATTGCTAAAGAAAATATTTGGTTGATTTTTCCTTTTGTTTCACAAATCACACCTTAAAAAAAACACAGCCTCAGTTTATTCTATGGGGTAAACAACCCGCCCGTAATCAATTAAAATTACAAAAGTTGTAGGTAGGATGGTCACAAATAATAAATATCCAATTAAGCAAATCAGCGAATTCGATCTTTTGAGCCTTCAGTCTTGCTCCATCGCATCGATTGTCAGCTTCAATCCCTGGCGTATCTGACAGCTGTTGCACATGCGTAAATTTTTTTGCCTGGGGTGTTTTGTGCATTGGCCAAGGAATTTTCTTTCTCTCTTTTTTTTGCAGAAATCTTTTGCTTGGTTGATAGTTTTCCGAGCTTTGAGAGTTTGACGATTGTATTTTATGTTCTTTTGACAAGTCTAGACTTGACACAAATTCACCAAATTCAAGAACTTTGGGTAAACGATATTCTGACCCCTTATTTTGATCACTCAGATCATAAATTACTGCCATCGGATTCAACGGTGCGTTAATCAAAAATTTAAAAATACGATTAGTTTTTAGGAATAGGAGGGCGGTCCGACGACGGCGAGAAGCGTCGTCTGGAAAATTTAGACCATTTAAACAATTACTAAAAATATGCCAAAAATTCGAACTATTCACCAATATGGCAAGGATGCCGGCATATGGACTAAAAATAGGCCAAAAATGCCGACATTTGCACCAAATATGCCAAAAATACTAATTCCGACTGTCCAAAAAAGATGAAACCAACGCGAAAAGGCTATTATTAAGTCGTATTCTTTAAAGCATATGAGCAAACAAAATATTCAAAATATAAATAATTTGTTCACTAGTGATAACTGAGATGTGTAACAGTAAAATAAAAATATTGCATCATTAGCCTTAAAATAAGGATATGCGGAACCGCAATGTCATTATGCCATCCGCACTGATAGTGAAGGCATTTAAATTTTAATGAAAATTAATTTTCATTAGAATTTTAAACAAAGAAAGATTTTAAAATTTAAATGTCAAAAAAAATTTAAAATCATTAAATGTCAAAAAAAATTTACAAAAACATTGCCCATTTAAATACTTCCCGAATTCGGGTTATCAATTCCCTGAACATTTGCAGCGGCATTCTCTTCCACAGAATGTCCATCGACAGAAATTTGATGAAATTTTTGTTGTTTAAATTGTCTCTTCCATCTAACTAAAGTGGCACTTCCAACTTTCAATATTTTGGCAATGTTCGCGTCACTAATTTTAGGCTTTTGGTCCTTAATTTCATAATAACGTTTCATCAATTCCTTTTGTTCGCCGTGGGAGTGTTTATTTGGTTCTGTAAAAGAATTTTTAATTAATAAAAAATAATAAAATTGGACTCAAAATACTCACTGGTTTGGCCAAGTTTTCGTTTCCATTTGTAAATTGTTCTATCACTTAGCCCCAACTCTTTTGCAACAGTTTTATCTAATTCATTTTGAGAGTTTTTGAGTCCGGCCCGCTTTAACTCGTCTTTCATTTTCTCAAATTTCTCTACCAAATGTTTATGTTCTTCTTTTCCATTGAAAACTTTTCGACTTAGGCCAAATTCTTTTTTCCATTTATATATTTTTGCGCGATTTACTTTTAAATGTTTAGCAATTTTCTCCTCAATTTGATTCCATTCTTTTACCGAATATTTTCCATTTTTCTTAAATTCGTCTTTCATTGCGAGGAATTTGCCGACAATTTTAAGTTTTTTCTTTGAAGTAATTTCGTTCTGATCTTCACCATTTTTGGGATTTTCAGAGTGATCAGACTCTGTGAGAGGCGGAGGATTCTGATCAGTTGAATTGGGTTCAATTTGGGTGTTCTGCCGGTCGATTTGGTGATGGACATTTTGTCCAAAGTTTGTTGGCGCCGGCGTTTTCAAATCTTCGGCGGCTTCACCTTTGTCCCACCAGCCTTCTCCGAATATTTCATCAAATGTTTTGAGTTCCAATTTTACTTTTACGGATTCGGCTTTGTCCAGTAAATTTGTTACGAAGAATGCCAGTAAAATTAAAATCCAAAATTTATTCATCTTAGGATAATTATTGGGATTTATTTGAGAATATTTTGTAATGAAATAAATTTTTTAGCCCAAATATAAGTAAATGCAAATAATAAAAAATTTGTTGTAGTAACTCAGAAAGTCGCCTCTGAATTTAGGGTCATTTATATGAAATTAATTCATTTTTAAATTTTAAGAATAATAAATGTACAAAATCTACATAAAAATTTAGTTTTGAAGTGAATGGAAGTAATAATGACAGCCTACTAGAATGGGAATCATAGAATCATATTTATTTAATAATTATCTCACCCAAATCAATATTTTCTGACATCTCATAAATATTTTTCCTAGAATCATGATTTTATGAAAATGGCAATCGAGTGTGAATAGCCAAAAAAATATATTTTTTAAATAATTTATACCTTACTATCGTGTTATGTATGCCTACGGATAGGCTTGCTCAAAACCTTATATTATCCGGTCCACCGGATACCGGTTCGACCGGTTCCTTGACACCCGGATACCGGTACCGGATAGTAATTTATACCCGGATACAGTCCGAATACCGGATTAGGGGTGCTTAACCCCCAGGATCCAACCCACGGAACCGGGTATCCCGGATCCTGGACACCTGGATACCGGTACCGGATAGTAACGGATATCCGTCCGGATACCCGTTCTTGTCCAAGCCAACCTACGGGGTACTAACCGCTAAGAAATAGACGAAAATACTCTTCTAAGCTTTTTTTCCTTGGAATTTTTTTTTTTGGCATTTTTCCCCCTTTGCAATTTTCCATTTTGGACTTTGAATTTAATTCATTATTTTGTTCAGACCGGTTGATTTGTTAACAAATTTGGCGAAGTGATTTGAACTTTGCTGTATTTCCCGCCAAAATTTCTGGCATAGGGTGCGGATTTTTAGTTATTTAACTATTTTTTCTGCAGCTTTGTTTTGGCGAGTTATGCACGAAAAACATGGTTTTAGTCGAAAATTTCGTCGTTTTACGGCACTATTCGTAACTAAAAAACAATTTTAGGGTTTTCGTCAATAAAATAGTGACGAAACTATTTTGGCAAAAAATGGCTTTTCGTCACTATTTTCGCGACTATTTTGGCGGTTTTCAAAATTTCTTTAAAAAAAGAAAAAAAATTCGAATTTTGCTACGGATTGGTAATTTTACCATGAAAACAAAGTTTTTAGGCCATTATTGACATTTTTACACACATTTTTTTATCAATATTTTCGCTTATGAACCCGGATGGCCACTATTTTGGCACTTTTTCGCCACTATTTAGTCAATCTTAAAACTTATAAGTTCTCACCGTTTCCAATCTCTCCGGGCGGCTTGCTTCGGGCACTCCTGGCGCGCCCGGCTTCCCAGGATTTCCGTGCCGACCAGGGCGTCCCGGCGTGCCGGCAGGACCTGGCGCGCAGCAGGGCTTGCACGCTCCGCCGCCCGCAGCCGAGTGTCCGCCTCCGGCGCGGCCAAGAGATGCGCCGGAGTAGCCACCGGCGGACGGCGAGCCGGCGGCGTGCGCCTCATAGCTGCTTGGCGCGTCGTGCGGTTGCCAGGCATTACGAAGGGTGCGCTCTTCAGCACCTCAACTTCGTGAAAGATGTCGGATGAGGAGCCCTGAAATTTGGGGTTCAAAGCTGCTAAAAACAGATCTCCCTGATCTTAAAAGTAAAGCATAATTCTAAGATTGATTTTTCGAAAAAAATTTGTCTAATAAAATTTTTTAAGACAAATAAAAACGCCTAATTTTTGGCTTGCCCCCCCCCCCAATACGATAATTTTTTCTGGCTACGGCCCTGGACAAGAGTCATTTTTTTTAAGAATGAAAAACCGGGGAACCGTTAAATGGGTATCGAGAAACCGCGGGGGACCGGGTTTTAACCGGTCTTGTCCTACCCTAGTTATGAGCTTCAAAAACAGAGAACGCCAGAGAATCAAAAGAAACATTTTGAAAATTTCACGGAACTGGCACAACACCATGTCCTGGTTGAGCTGGTGCCGCACATGGCTTACATAGTTGTACATCAACGGCAGCGTGATGAACACGGGTAACCACGAAGGCCAGGGAGAAGGCCAGCGCGGAATAGGCGACAAATTTGTACGCCTTCACTTGCGCGTCGTAGTTCATGGCGCTAGTTCTTGAATGGGTGGGCCTGCATTTTTTGAAAGAATAGGGAAAATGTAATATTTCAAAAATTTATAAAAATCCTCAAATTATTGGACATTTTGGGCTTATGAATGCCCTCCAGGGACAAAATGGTCGAATCATAATGAACACGGCTTGGTGGCCTAATTTTTTCCTCTATTTATTAAAAAAATTTTAAAAACAGCAACAAAAAAAAAATCAAAGATTTCCTTTGAATTCATCAAAAATTTTGTTTGTTTTTGATGTAAAGAAAGAAAAACAATAGTTGCTAAATGTAAGCAGCTTCAATTAGTGATATAATTACTGGATAATTGAATGATTGTGCCCCGAGGCACTATGCGCAATTGCCCCCTGAGGGGACGCTTTGCTTAATTGTGCCTCCTTAGAAGCGCTCAAAAGATGGAAATGAGTGAGGGGGGTTTGTGTGCTGAGAGTGTCTACGATCGGGCCCCTATTTATAGGAGGACGGGGCGGGCTCCTGCCCAGGGGTGGACGAAAACAGAATTTTTCATTTTCGAAAACGAAAACGAAACGAAAAAATTTTTTTAGGACGAAACCGAAACACGAAACGAAATTTTTTTTTTTCATTTACGAAAACGAAACCGAAACGAAAAAAAATTCTAGGACGAAAACGAAACACGAAAACGAAAAAATATACGTTTTCGTACGAAACGAAAACGAAAAACACGAAAATTTTTAAATCAAATTTAATCATAGGCAAAACCATTGATCAACTGAAAGGGAAAAGTAAAATAATCGTTAACAAATTTTTGGATGAGCAGGGGTGCCAATTTGCCCTATTTTTATGGCAAATGCCACAATTTTGCCATATTTAGAATTTTGTGAAAATTTCTTATTTTTTGAAAATGAGAATTTCCCGAAAATAGTGCTAATTGATCTTCAAAAATTTAGCGGCGCCTATCGGCAGTGTCGACCCACCCACCACCTTTCAAAAAACCATTTTTTTGAAAGTTTTATTTTATAAGAATAAATTAATTAAAATTTTCTGCACGAAAGATTCAACAAGAGAGTCGCAGGTCCGGGGAATCGAACCTGACAAATGATAAGCTGAATGAGCTCAACACTAACCACTACACCACCATATATTGTGTCGTCCAACACTAGATTATCTCCCATAAAATTAAAATTATCTTCAAAAGTCCATTCTTTAGGGGTGTACTTTTTTTCGATTTTTTCGTAAAATTTTTCATTTTCGAAAACGAAACCGAAACGAAAAAAATATTTTTTCATTTACGAAAACGAAACCGAAACGAAAAAAAATTCTAGGACGAAAACGAAACACGAAAACGAAACCCAAAAAACCCACGAAAACACGAAAAACACGAAACCGAAACGAAATTTCGTCCACCCCTGCTCCTGCCTGGCCCAAAGGAGGCTTTGCTTCATTGTGCCTCATTAGAAGCACTCAAAAGATGGAAATGAGTGAGGGGGATGTGAATGTGCTGAGAGTGTCTACAATCGGGCCCTTATTTATAGGAGGACGGGGCGGGCTCCAGCCTGGCCCTATCTGTTGCAGGCCGACTACGACGATGACCATGAAGATGTTGATTACTCCACCTCCTCCTCATCCGGATTCGTCCATTTTTTCAATTCATCCATCCCCCGACCCTCCGTGTCCGTTCGTCCTGGTGGTCCAACAACAACAACAACAACAACAACGACAACGATGATAAAGATCGTCAGCAGCAGCTGAACGTGTTCCCTGGTGATGAACCAGCCTGGTGGGCATGTAATCATTCATTTATTCACCTGTGCTCGGAACACTGCTGGTTGGATACCTGAAGATGAAGAATGTATGTGTATGGCGTTTTGCTCTCATCAGGATNGGAATCAATCATTTATTCACCTGTGCTCGGAACCCTGCTGGTTGGTGGACTGAAGATGAAGAATGTGTGTGTGTATGGCGTTTTGCTCTCATCCGGATTTGTCCAAATATTTTTCCCTCATTCCATCTTCCCCCACATTCATTCTTCCCCCCCCCCATCCCCCTTTGATGAGGACCCGCAGAATGGTGATGATAAGGATCGCCGTCGGGCATGGAGGGACGACGGGTTCTTGCGCGCTGAAACCTCTGTTGTTGTGCTGGTGATGATCCACTCCAATCCATGGACACGGTTGGGTTGGGTTTGGCCGCCGGAGGGCTGAGATTAATGGATGAATATGTCTTTGCATCCGGGTCATTTTTCATCCATTTCCCCGCCTCAAACAAATTAATTAAGAAAAGCTTGAAAGTTCAAAAGTTTATGAAAATGAACAAGTGTTCTTTTTGCGGATACAGCCAAAAATAATATAATGAAAATAGATTTGGGGTTTCAAACATTTGCGATTCAAATATTTCCCGAGGTCGAGTTCTCAATTTCCTGAACATCTGAGCCGGCATTCTCTTCAAGAGAATGTCCATCGACAGAATTTGGATGAAATTGCTGTCGTTTAAATTGTCTCTTCCAATTAACCAAAGTGGTAATTCCAATTTTCAACATTTTGGCAATGTTCGCGTCACTAATTTTAGGATTTTCTTTCTTAATTTCATAATAACGTTTCATCAATAATTCCTTTTGTTTGTCATTGGCGTATTTATTGGCTGCTGTAAAAGGATTTTAATTAAAAATAAGTAAAATTGAGCTCGAAATACTCACTGATTTGGCCAAGTTTACTTTTCCACCGGTAAATTGTTGCCAAACAGAGGCCCAACTCTTTTGCGACAGTTTCATTTATTTCATTTTGAGAGTTTTTGATTCCGTCCTGCGTTAACTCGGCTTTCATTTGATCAAATTTTTCTACCAAATTTTTTCGATCATTTTTTTTCTTCCCAAAGTTATGCATTTTTCGACTTAGGCCAAATTCTTTTTTCCATTTATATATTTTTATTCGATTGGCTTTTAAATGTTTAGCAATTTTCTTTTCAATTTGAGCCCACTCTTTTGTTGAATATTTTCCTTTTTGCTTAAATTCGTCTTTCATTTCGTGGAATTTGTCAATAATTATACGTTTTTCATTTGAATTCATTTCTTCATTTTCAGAGTGATCAGACTCTGTTAGAGGAGGATTCTGATCATTTGTATTGGGGTCAATTTGTCCAAGCTGATCAATTGAATTGGGTTCAATTTGTCCAAGTTGGGTGTTCTGCCGGTCGATTTGGTGATGGACATTTTGTCCAAAGTTTGTTGGCGGCGTTTTCAAATCTTCGGCTTCACCTTTGTCCCACCAGCCTTCTCCGAATATTTCATCAAATGTTTTGAGTGGCGTTTCCTCCATTTTTACTTTTACGGATTCTGCTTTTTCGAGTGAATTTGGCCAAAAAAGGCCACCAAAATTAAAATCCAAAACTCTTCCATTTGGGCAAAATAAACACTGAAATTATTAAAAAATATTAATAATATATTTAGCTTTACTAAAAATGATTGAAAAGTAATAAATGACACTCCCACGATTGAAATGGAAATTCATATAAACCATATTCTTTAATACAATATAATCTCCCACGAATCAATATTACTGGCAAACATAAATATTTTTCCTTCAAAAAATCATTATTTTACAAAAATGACGATCGATTGTTGAAGCTGATTTTTAGAGCAACAATTTCTAATTTTTTTATTGTTGCAAAATTTGACGTTGCTTTCTCAGAAAATATAGGAGGTACCGGCGATGGGCGCCGACGGCCTCAGAAAATTTGGGAAGTCGGAATCCGAGCCCAAAAATGTTGGAACTCGGAATTCGGAAGTCGGAACTCGGAAGTTCTAAAAAATTTTCTTAAATATGTTGCCTTGATTTGAATAAATCATTTACGAATAAAAAACACTAAAACAACAAACATTTAACAATCAAATTCAACAATTGGCAAGTTTGAATGCAAAACAATAAGTTTTTTAACATTTTTTAATTCGAGGTTCAAAAATTCCTAAATTTGAAAATTTTAGGGCTTTTTTTAGAGGTTTTTGTTGGGTGGACTAGCGGCGCCGCAGGGAAAAGCATTTTCAAAAAAAGTTAAAATTTTTAGGGCCTTTATTTTTTGGTTTCATTGCTTTTTTAAAGAAAATTAGTCAGGAATACAGGGTTTTTGAGAAGGGGGGAGGGGACGGTGCCGATAGGCGCCGCCGAGAAAATTTCGAATTTTTGTCTCGATTTGTTAAGAAATTTGCAACCAAAAATTTTATAAATAAGGTAATTTTTTCAAGTTTTTAGGGAATGGGAGAGTTCCGGCGGTGCCGATAGGCGCTACCGGGGGAAAAAATTAATTAGTGAATTTAATTAGGAAATGTGCCCAAAATTAGCAAAAAAAAATCATAATTTTAAGGTTTTTGAGCGATGACTAAGAATCAATAAAAAAGAATGTTAAATTAAAAAATATAATGAGTTTTGGTTAAGGATTTTTTAAATTTGATTTGGCATTGTGTTCAAAATCGGCACAAATTGTCATTTTGTTTAGCAAAAATGTTGAATAACAGTTCCGAAAAAGTTCCGTGAGTCTGGGATGCCGGATTCCGGACATTATTGAGACCGGCATGCCCGATTCCGGAGATTCGTGAGTCCGGAATGCCGGATTCCGGACATTTTTGAGTCCGGCATGCCGGATTCCGTTTGAGTCCGGCATGCCGGATACCGGACATAAAATTCTTTTGCAGTGTTGAAATATAACGCGTGTTTTTACGATTTAATAAAAATATTCATGTTGTTTGTGCAAATCACAAATTTTGGTACTGATATTGTGGTCTTTGTTTTTCAAAAATCCTTTAAAACTCTTTTATATAGTCACATAACCGGATTCCGAATCTCAGGTTTCTCTGAAATTTTTTTCCATAATGCTAATTATTTTAAAATTATAAACAAAAGTTTATAACAAAAAAATGTTATTCAACAAAGAATGTGCTAAAAAATCCCCGATTCGCAAAATAAATGGAGGAAAAGCATCGGAAAACATTGTCTTCATCTGTGTAATGTCGTTTTTCCTCCACGGCCAACTAATTAAAAAAATTTTAAATACTTTTTAATTTGACTATTCACAATCGATCGCATTTTTATAAATGATTTTATTTTAGAAAATTTCGAATTGTCAGGAGTATTGATTTGGTCTGGTTCAAAAGATTTTGGAAAAATTTGATGAGATGTCAGGAATTAATTGTGGGCTATCATTTATTACCTCCAATAATTTTCATAGTTAAATAATATTTATTATATTGTAAAATTTGAATATTTATTATTTTTTAAAATTTAAGAAATTTTTAGAGATATTTTGAAATTGGCAAATTTTCTCATACCGAATTTTACGTTTTAAATTAGAAAATTAATTGGAATTCCAGAGGATATTTTGTCCAAATATTTGAAGCGGCCAAATTTGCATAAAGTCGCACGATCCTGCCAATAGGTTTTGGCTTCAGGACTCACTTGGCCAGGCCTCAGTTGGCTCGCTCACTTAGCTGACTGGCGCTCAGTTGGCGCCCACCCCCTCCATAGGTATGGGGCGGCTACCGTACCCGGGGAAATGGAAGGCTGTAACTACTACTGTTGGGAGCCGGAATTCCGGCCTTTTTTGGTTTCCGATCCCGGATACACATAAATCAATAGAAAGCATTGGCACTGGCATAATTGGGCCAATTCCACGTCAATTCCACCGGCAAACAGCGAAAGTTGGGCTATATAAAAGTGGCTTGTTGTAAGCCAAATCCATTAGGGGGGCTTTCATTTATTTAATACAAAGATTTTATTTCTCCCATTTTATGTTTTTTTGATAAATCTGGGTTAAAAACTGTTGGGTCCGGTACCGAATTGACCGGGGGACACTTTTCTCGAGTCGATATTCGAGACTCGAGACATTTTTTCGTTAATTTTTTAATTACTTCAAAAATGTCAAAATTTTCTAAGATAATGTCAATTTTAGAGCAAAATACGCGAGACTCGAGCCCGAGACCCAAAAAACTCGAAACTTTTCTCGAGTCGATACTCGATATCGAGACTCTCGTGCAGCACTAACAAAAATGCAATAAAACCCAAAAAATGTACTCCTAAAGATCGAATGACCACATTTTTTGGAAAAGGTGCCACTAGAAATAGCCTTTTTTGGGTCAAAAATGTGTCAAGGTTATGAACCGGCGGCCAAGTTGAAAGAGCGCCTGTTCCAACTTGACAAGGTTATGAACAGGCGGCCAAGTTTAAGAGGAGGAAAAATATTAGCTTGCCAAGTTGGAACAGGCACTATAGTATGGCTTTAGAAGTATTTTTGGCCAAATTCTAAGAGTTTCAAATAAGCAAAACCACACTACAAAAATTAGCATGTTTAATGCTCAAGTTTTTCTTAACTAAATATCCGCACCCTAATAATGAATTTGCAAGTAAAACTTCACGAATGTGTGCACTTTTTCAAAATTCTCTTCAACTGGTCACTTTCAGAGCATAATTTATTACCAAATGTAAAAATTGGGCAACACATTGATGGCTAAAAATTTGTCGGAATTCTTATTTTTGGATTCATAAGCAAAATCAACTAAATAATTTAGCAAATTAATTTTTTCCAAACTGTAAATACACCTTAATAACGATGGAGCTGAAGTTGGCTAACTCCAACCATCCGATGTTATTGCAAAATAACCAATCTTTGACAAAATAGATACGGCTTCGAAGCTACAATTATTTTTTGTTTCCTGTTGCTGATTTTCTTCCTAAAACATGTGAAAAAAACATTAAGAATTTCAAACTTTACCTGAGTAACAACTTTTTCTTTTTCTTGTTGTAATTTGCAAAACTCATCATTATGTTTTGTCCGTAAATGGTCCAACAATCCTTTCGTGGACGGACCATTTACAAGAATATAACTAGAAAATTGATAGATTAAATATTAGAAAATAAATAGCAACTTTCGAATGCTAACTCAGTACCAAAATGAAAATTTCAGTCCCAGTCCCGGCCCAACTTTAATGAAGAAACTTAACATTTAAAGGCAAAAATGTCTCTTTAAATTAGGGAAAAATCTCCAATCAAGCAAATTTTGTCATTATTTTATTTCTAAGATGGGCATTCTCACCAATTCCCAACGATTTGACGTCCGAACTAGGGTTGCACGGGACCGGTACCGGGACCGAGACGGGATTTCCCGGTTTTTTCAGGTCCCGGTCCCGGTCGGGTTGACTTTTTGAAATCTAAAAGTCCCGGTCCCGGTTTAAATCTTGGTCCCGGTCCCGGTTTTTCTGGTTTCACAAGCGATCGCCGTTTTTTATAAATGATTATTATTATAGGAGAAAATTATATTGATTCGGGTGAGATAATTATTAAGGAAAATGATTAAAGTGAATGCCCATTTCAATCTCCTTTTCCTTTCGCCAAGGTCAACCGGAAACGGACAATTCAGGACGAATTCGATGTAGGCCACTGCCTCGGGATCCTTGTTTTTTTGTTCACCGGCCAGACTCACTTGTATGAGGTTCCACGCATTTTCTTGAATTTTGGTCAACCCTAGATATGCCCGAAATATGCAAAAATGCCAGCATAATTTGCAAAAAAATATGCACGAACCACAAAATACTCCCAAATTTCATTATGTTTTTATCAAATGTTTGTTAAATATAAAATCTTTAATTGCATTTTCCGTGTTTTATAGACCACAAAAAGAAAAAGTTGAGAGCTACAGTATTCATAATAAATTTAGCAAATATTTCAACAAATGCTTCGAAAACTTTGTGTCAGTAAAATCTGAAAAGCTTGAAATTGTAACATATATTTTTTTACATTTGGCTATTCACAATCGATCGCCATTTTTATTAGAGAAATATTTACGGATGTCAGAAATATTTTTTCGGGTGAGATAATTATTAAAGAAAATGATTTATATGAATGAATGTTCCATGCATTTTTTTGAATTTTGGTCAAACAAAATAGGCATGCTCGAATATGCAATAATGCAAATTTGCAAAAAATATGCACGAACCACAAAATACTTCCAAAAAATTTCATTATGTTTTTATCAAATGTTTGTTAAATAAAAATTTCTGTTTTTTGTTTATTTCCGTGTTTTATAGACCAAAGATGCGAGGTACAATTACAATAATAATTTACCAAATATTTTAAGTAAATTCATTTGTCAAAAAATATTAAAATCATTAGATGTCAAATCGTTTTTTCCAATTCATTGACCATTCATTCAAATACTCCCCGAATTCGAGGGCCTAATTCCCTGAACATTTGCCGCGTCATTCTCTTCAACAGAATGTCCATCGACAGAATTTGGATGCAATTGCTGTCGTTTAAATTGTTTTTTCCATCTACGCAAAGTGCGTGTTCCAATTTTAAACATTTTAGCAATGTTTTCATTACTAATTTTAGGATTTTTGTCTTTATTTCATAAAAACATTTCATCAATTCCTTTTGTTCGCTGTTGGAGTGTTTATGTTTTTTTGCTGTAAAAGAATTTTTAATTAATATGAATAAATAATAAATTGGACTCGAAATACTCACTGGTTTGGCCAAGTTCACGTTTCCAATTGTAAATTGTTACAAAACTGAGGCCCAACTCTTTCGCGACAGTTTTATCAATTTGATTTGAATAAGAGTTTTTGAGTCCGGCACGCTTTAACTCGGCTTTTCTCTGATCAAATTTTTCTACCAAATGTTTACGTTCTTCTTTTATTTGCTCGTAGTTATGCCTTTTTTGACTTAGGCCAAATTCTTTTTTCCATTGATATATTTTTGCGCGATTGCCTTTTAAATGTTTGGCAATTTTCTCCTCAATTTGATTCCATTCTTTTGCCGAATATTTTCCTTTTTGCTTAAATTCGTCTTTTATTGCGTGGAATTTGTCAATAAGTTTACGTTTTTCGTTTGAAGAAATTACATTGATTATTTTGTTCTGTTCTTTACTATTTTTGGCATTATCAGAGTAATCAGACTCTATGAGAGGAGCAGTCTGATCAGTTGAATTGGGTTCAATTTGTCCAGAGTGATCAGTTGAATTGGGTTCAATTTGTCCAAGTTGGGTGTTCTGCCGGTCGATTTGGTGATGGACATTTTGTCCAAAGTTTGTTGGCGCCGGCATTTTCAAATCTTCGGCTTCACCTTTGCCCCACCAGCCTTCACCGAATATTTCATCGAATGTTTTGAGTGGCGTTTCCTCCAATTTTACTTTTACGGATTCTCCTTTGTCCAGTAAATTTGTTACGAAGAATAACACAAAAATTAAGATCCAAAAATCTTCCATTTTATTAGAATTTCTGTCAAAAATTTTCAAAGAATAATAAATTTTCACAAATTTTTACTAATATTAATAAATATTTTTAGCTGATAAAAAATTATTGATAGTAATAAATGGCAGCCCACAACTGAAATGTTCTTTTATTCATATAAAATATTCATGGCAACTCATAATTTTTTTGTTTGAACTGGGACCAAATCAATTTTCCTGACATTTCCTTAATAATTTCTTAAATAATATTCATTTTATAAAAATAACAATCGATTGTAAATATTCAAATTAAAAATTATTTTAAAATAATTTATAATTAATTGGCTCTGTAGTAAAACGACATTTCGCCACAGATTTGGGGGTTAAACCCAACTCATCCCCAATCAAGATTGGGGCAATATCTTGCTTCAACCTTAACCGATTCAGAAATAGTTAATGCTAACAGTTAAGCTTTCTGATTGGACAAATATCAAAAAACTTTTCGTTAGAAAACCCCCAAAAATCGGAATTTTAAACTTCTCAAGTGTTTTTTGTGGGTCCTTGTTATGATACATTTTTTTTGATGCTAAAACAGAAAAAACAAAATCAAAAAATGCAAATAGAATCGGCTGTTTTAACTTTGAATTTAATTTTTTAAATAATTCAAAAATTATAGGACTGGATCCAGAAACCCTTTATATAAATGGAAAATAATCTATTATCAATAATTATCAAAAAACCTAAAATGGGAGAATCTTTGTATTAAATAAATGAAAGCCCCCCTGATGGAGTTGGCTTACAACAAGCCACTTTTATATTGCCCAACTTTCGCTGTTTGCCGGTGGAATTGACGTGGAATTGGCACAATTATGCCAGTGCCAATGCTTTCTATTGATTCATGTGTATCCGGTAACCGGAAACCAAAAAAATGTCGGAATTCCGGCTCGCAAAAAATGTCCGGAAAGTCACAATAATTTGCTTATTCTAAGTTTTTTTCTGATCTTGTTTTCAAAAAATTTCATCAAAAATTTAATTTTTTGCCCCCCCCCGCCCCAGATAAAGCTAAGAATAGGAATAAAAAGGGCTGCTGAAGTTGAAGCAAAAATGAGGCAGAATTCTTAATAAAAACAAGTGTTTCATTTTAAGTCAATTTTCACGTTTTTCAGTGCATATAAATTCCGGGCCTTACTAATATGACCAAAAAAGTGCCAAAATAACAGGCCTTAAAACAATATCAGATTTATTATTTTTAACTAAATTCTCATCCAATAAAATTTTTTTTCAAAAATGACAAACATTTATAAATTTAAAGGTATTTAATACCCAGTGTTAAGACGCAGAATGCCGAAAGTGCGGAAAGCTTGGGCACTGGGATACCGTGTGCAAATAGAAACAAGGCGCCAGCTCACCCAAAGAGGTAAAATCATTTTCTGTTCCACCAGCATTTGTTCAATTATAATTGGAAAAAGGGGTGTCAGAATTTTGGATTATGGAGCAGATGTGTCGCTGATTACAAAAGACGATTGAATCACTGTTGTGAACCACAATTGAAAAAGTGTTCGGGACTACTAGCATATGGAGGAAAGCCAATTAAAGTCCTTGGTTCTTTATGACCGAAAGTGGCATTCTTAGAGAAAGAAGCGAAAGCAGAAATTTTGTTGTTGACGATCATGCCAAAAATCTTTGTGGGCGTGGTTTGATCAAAAAACTTCGGATCAATCTCAAAGAGGCGTTTGGAATTTGAGTAGTTCAGGAAGTTCGGTCAGCAGCAAAGGAAACGAACTTGAGGCAGTACTGCAGAAACATGCAGAGGTCTTCAATGAAGAATTGGGCAGATGCACTAGGCGAGTTACAAATGCTATTTGTTGCCTGAGTTTTGTGTTATCCTGATTTTTCAATAATGTATAAATTTTCACTGAAAATAACCAATTTTTTTTAACAAATACCGAAATCTTCAAAAAATAATTTTTAATCTCTAAACACTCGGCCAAAGGGGAGTAAAAATTTTTTTTGGCATTTTTCTGATCATCCTATTCTAAAGAAGCGACCGGAAATGTTTACTAATGGTAAATAAACGTCAGCATTATTGATTTTAGTGACTCCAACGAATTTTATTAATTGCATATTTATTTGGGCTAAAAATTGACAATTTTTGTTTTGTGAATATTCTTTAAAATTTAAGAGTTGTTTTTGCGAGAAATTCTTTAAAAAAGACACATCCCTAAATTTAGAGGTTATTTTGGAAATATAAAATGTAAAAGTTTTGGTTTTTGATTTTGGTTTTATTCTTTGCAACAAATTCACTGGACAAAGCCGAATCCGTACAATTGGAGGAATTGCCACTCCAAACATTTGACGAATTATTCGTAGATGAATGGTTGGACAAAGATGAAGCCGAAGATTTGAAAAGGCCGCCAACAAACTTTGGACATATGTCCATCACCAAATCGACCTGCAGAACACCCAAATTGGACAAAATGAACCCAATTGAACTGATCAGAATCCTCCTCTCACAGAGACTGATCACTCTGGACCAACTGAATCAAATTCAACTGATCAGAATCCTCCTCTCACAGCTGATCACTCTAGACAAATTGAACCCAATTCAACTGATCAAAATCCTCCACTCACAGAATCTGATCACTCTGGTCAAATTGAACCCAATTCAACTGATCAGAGTCCTCCTCTCACAGAGTCTGATCACTCTGAGAATGGCAAAAATGGTGAAGAACAGAACGAAGTTTCTTCTCCCGTAAATATTACTGAAGATGAGCGAAAACGTAAAATTATCGACAAATTCTACGCAATAAAAGACGAATTTAAGAAAATTGGAAAATTTTCGGTAAAAGAAAGGAATCAAATTGAGAATAAAATTGCTAAACATTTAAAAGTAAATCGCAAAAAAATATTTAAATGGAAAAAAGAATTAGGCATAAGTGGAAAACCCAATGAAAAAGAAGAACATAAACATTTAATAGAGAAATTTGATCAGCGAAAAGCCGAGTTAAAGCGGGACGGATTCAAAAGTTCTCATCAAAATGATATAAATGAAACTGCCGCAAAAGAGTTGGGCCTCAGTTTTACAACAATTTACAGGTGGAAACGAAAACTTGGCCAAACCAGTGAGTTTTTTGATTTTATTCATTTTTTATATTAATTAAAATTTTTTTTACAGAACCAAAGAACTACTCCCACAGCGAACAAAAGGAATTGATGAATCTTTATTATGAAATTAAGGACCAAAATCCTAAAATTAGCGACAAGGACATTACTAAAATCCTGAAAATTGGAACAAACACTTTGTGTAGATGGAAAAAACAATTTAAACGACAGCAATTTCATCCAAATTCTGTCGATGGACATTCTGTGGAAGAGAATGCCGTTGCAAATGTTCAGGAAATTGGGAATTCAAATTCGTGAAATATTTGAATGACCGGTGCTTGAAAAACCCCCCAAAATAACGATTTTTTATATTTTTTGGTGTATCCGCAACAGAACACTGTTCACTTTTTATTTTAAATACTGACAAAAAACGTAGAGTATAAATTTAAATTTTTAAAAGTTGTGATGACGTCACTAGATTTTTGAAAAAAAAAAAGTTTTTTTGTTATTTAACTTCTTACAAAGCTAACCAAATCAAACAATTTTAGTATTATTCGAAAGCTTAGAAGGAGGAGAAGCTATTAGCGAGGAAAAGCTAAGTGATTGGACAAACATTAAAGGCCAATTGTGGCCAAAAAAGCGTTTCTGGCCATAACTTTTTTTGAGAATTGTCCAATCACTTAGCTTTTCCTCGCTAATAGCTTCTCCTCCTTCTAAGCTTTCGAATAATACTAAAATTGTTTGATTTGTTTAGCTTTGTAAGAAGTTAAATAACAAAAAACCTTTTGAAAAGCGCTCCATTTACCTTTTTTACGAAGGCCCACGTGATTTTGTTATAAATTCCATATAATTTGGGCAAAAAAAAATTCTGAATTTATAATTTGATTTTCTCATTTCTGTTAGTATTTTCTTCTTCTGAGTTTGTACATATGTATGGTTGAGCTTGTAATCACTTGCTGCTCTTGGCGGGGACAGACAAATCATGCAAGTGCCATTAGTGAAAAAGAAAACAATAGTGGGGACGCCGGAGGTTGATGACGCTTTAGTCGATACCCTACAAATTCGCCTATATGATAGAGACGTCATCTCCAAAATGCGTTATTTAAGTAGCGCTTGTGGCCTAACTAAACCCCTTGAAGTGGTACTAAGCGTACTTTATGCCCTTGGGAATGGTTACCCTTTTATTTTTTTATTCAGTATTTATGAAATCTGTAATTCCCAATATAATGGCAGTAATTTTTGGGGTCGGACTGATTGCCCTGGGGGAAAAACCCAGTTTAAAAGGAGATTTTTGGGATAGCGAATAGTCAGTCATCAGCATTTTTTTGCTATCGAAGATGACACACGCGTCAATTTTGCCAGCCGGGCGGGGGATGCTGATGAGAGCAGCATCAAAAATGGATCTTTAGTCATAAACCAAAGGGTAAGCGAACAAAGGCTTTATAAGGGAAGGCATAATGGGGGAGAGAATCACTCTCCTTCCGCCCCCCCCAACTGAAAATGATCGGCACAAAAGACTTCCTCAAATTTGCAGCGGAAACACAGCGGCTCTGCCGGTGCCCCCGGAGTGTCGCCGTTGAGAGAAAGAAGGGCGGAGCAATGACGAAAGAAGGCCAAAGAAATTGGAAAGGTCAAAGGGAGAGAAGAAGCAAATCGGAAACACATAAAAGGGGCGGTGAATGCTCCCTTTACCAGTGATCGACCAAATCATTTTCACCATTTTATTCAAATTTTATCGGATCCAAAATATCCTGGACGCGTATAATGCATTAGAACCGCTACCTGCTGCAACCGAAGAAATAGAGTTTAGTGTTGTTCCAAATCATTGGCCATTCAAACACTGCCCGAATTCGAGTTCTCAATTTCCTAACCATTAGCCGCGGCATTCTCTTCCACAGAATGTCCATTGACAGAATTTGGATGAAATTGCTGTCGTTTAAATTGTGTTTTCCATCTACACAAAGTGTTTGTTCCAATTTTCAGGATTTTAGTAATGTCCTTGTCGCTAATTTTAAGATTTTTTCCCTTAATTTCATTATAACGTTTCATCAATTCATTTTTTTCACTGTGGGAGTATTTTCGTGCTGTAAAAGAATTTAATTATCTAAATAAATAAATAAAATTGGGCTCAAAATACTCACTGCTTTGGCCAAGTTCACTTTTCCATTTGTAAATTGTTTGAAAACTGAGGCCCAATTCTTTTGCGACAGTTTTATCTAATTCATTTTGAGAGTTTTTGATTCCGGCCCGCTTTAACTCGGCTTTCATTAGATCAAATTTCTCTACCAAATTTTTTCGCTCTTCTTTTTCATATGACACTTTTCGACTTAGGCCAAATTCTTTTTTCCATTTATATATTTTTGCGCGATTTCCTTTCAAATATTTAGCAATTTTTTTCTCAATTTGAACCCATTCTTTTGCCGAATATTTTACTTTTTGCTTAAATTCGTCTTTCATTTCGTGGAATTTGTCGATAATTTTACGTTTTTCGTTTGAAGTAATTTCTTCGCCAATTTTGGCATTAACAGAGTGATCAGACTCTGTAAGAGGAGCCTTCTGATCAGTTGAATTGGGTTCAATTTGTCCAAGCTGATCAATTGAATTGGTAAAGTTTGTTGGCGGCATTTTCAAATCTTCTGCGGCTTCACCTTTGTCCCACCAGCCTTCTCCGAATATTTCATCAAATGTTTTGAGTTGCGTTTCCTCCAATTTTACTTTTACGGATTCGGCTTTGTCCAGTGTATTTGTTGCAAAAAATGCAACGAAAATTAAAATCCAAAATTCCATTTTATTTGGGCAAAATAACCTCCGA
This sequence comes from Globodera ellingtonae, assembly GCA_001723225.1. Lineage (NCBI taxonomy): Eukaryota > Metazoa > Nematoda > Chromadorea > Rhabditida > Heteroderidae > Globodera > Globodera ellingtonae. The sequence continues at coordinate 216,913 of MEIZ01000088.1, read as the reverse complement.
ATTTAGGAGATTTTTATTGAATCCAATTAATTTAATAATTTCGACGGAAAAAAGCTTCTGAATTTATGGACGCTTATATTTCCAAAACTGTGTTTGTGGAAAAATTTGTAATTATTTTTGTGTTTAAAGAATTTCTCTCAAAAAATTTCATAAATTTAATCATATTAAAATATTCAAATTTTTATTGTATTAAATATATTAGCTTTGGCAAAAAAATTATTGAAAGTAATAAATGACAGCCCATAATTGATGGCCATTCATATAAATCATATTCTTTAATAATATTATTTAATAAATGCTTTAACCGAATCAATATTTTTCAACTAATAATCATTCTTTTTACAAATGGCGATCGATAAATATATATATAATTGTATTTTTCATATCTTTTAAGCTCAGAATTCTGTAATGAATTCTCAATGTTTTACCCGAAACTTTGGGTATTTACGCGAAGCACGAATCTCTCGAAGTTCGAAGCTCAGAATACACGAAGTTTTACGAAGCTAAAAGCCGAAGTTTCGCCCATCCCAAAATGTCGGATGGTATGGCGAAATGTTTAGAAATAAAGTGCACTCATTCCTACCAGGGATGGGCGGAATTCCGATTTCCGAATTTCCGACTTTTTTGGGGTCGGAATTTCGATTTCCGAACAATTTTGAGACCCGGGTACGATTTCCGAAATTTCTTGAGGACGTCGGCGCCCATCCCTGATTCCTACGCTTCGAAATCCTCTACAATAATGAGATTAAAAACTTTTTACATAAATTATCAATCAGTAGGGCTGCTACTTTTAGGTAAGAAAAAATTGCAAAATGGGCGCCTAAAAGGCACGAAAATTCTATGCAGGATTTGACATTTTAAAATTCGAATTTTATTGTATTTTTTTTTTTTAATTTTACAAAAAATTAGTGATCTTGTCAAGAAACGTTTTACTTTTAAGGGTGGGGGCTATTTTTGGTATTTTTTAGGTATTTTTTAATTTTCCTATATAGTTTGGTCTAGGGTTGCACGGGACCGGGACCAGTACTGAAATGGTCAATTTTTCTAATTTTGGTACTGAAATAAATTCCTTTAAAATCCCACTATAAAAGTCCCGGTTTTTACAAATTGATTTTTTTTCTTGTTTTTGTCCAGTGGTCCCGGTTTTTTTTTGACCGGGACAGAAATTTAGTCCCGGTCCCGGTTTTTCCAAAAGTCCCGGTCCCGTGCAACCCTAGTTTGGTCTGATATTAAATTATTTGTCCGTCGAAAGATTTTTTTGGTCCTTTTTTTTTGGGTTAAATTTAACGTTTTTTCCGATACATTTTTGGTATTGATAAAGGACGGATTCGTCTTTATCTTCTTTCTTCTCAGCCTACAATTACTGTAGCAAAAGTTTTAATAAGGTTAAAGTATCGCTTCTTTTGTATTGTTAACATTTTAGCACAGTGGTGTCTAATGTTCGGCAATGGCCTCGATACGACATTCAATACGATATTTCGATAAAATATCGGTATCGAAAAAAACCGATATATCGCGATATTTTTTCTCTTTTTTTTTGAACCAATTTGCATAAAACGCCATAAAACGCAACAATAAAAAATTCAAATTTTTAACTCTTCAACTCCACCATTAGAATCCATCCTTTTCCAAGAAAATCTTGCATTTTTCTAGGAAGGAGAGCTCGACGATGCCGACAGATGCGTCGGAAAAATTTTGGGATTTTTGTTAAAAAATTTCACCAAAATTTTTCGCAAAATTAAGCATTTGCTTCATAATTTCGGAAAAATTTTCGAAAAAAGATGTCCGGTGGTGCCGATAGGCGCCGCTGGGTTAAGAAATTTGAAAAAAAATTCAAAAAGATGCAATGAATTTTTTGAAAAATTTGTCTTTTGATCGTATTTTAATTGAAATTATTAAAATTAAAGGAACTGAAATTATTTGTCAAAAGTATGTCTCAAACAAAATTCAAACAGTAAATCAATATAATCCATTAAAATTGTGATACATTTTTTGTGTGAACAAACGCGATAAAATATCGCGATATTTTAACTTTTCGACACGATATTTCGATAAAATATCGGTATCGAAAAATATCGAAATAATAACTGTTTCCGATACGATATTTCGATATAAATATCGCGATATATCGCGAATTTTTTATCGAAATATCGTATCGTGCCGCACACTAATAAAAAGTCTTTATTTGTTAAATTCATCAAGATCGAGCTGTATTTATCCTGTCCCGTTGAATACCAACAATTCTATAAAACTGTTTATCATTCAAAGTTGAAGATGTTCCGCTTGCCAAACTCGGCAAACTTTTTTTTAAATTTTATTTGTTTTTCAAAAAATGTTTAATGATTTGCGTCAGTTGTTTTGGTATGTATCCGATAAATTCAAAGTGCCGGGAGCCAAGTTGATGACTTCAGACCTCTGATGGTTAATGCCCACTAAGGGCAGAGCGCCACCATTTGTGAAGAAAAATGCAATAAAACTAAAAGATGAATTTGAAAAAGGCGGGACAGGGAATCCGGGCCCGGTCCGGTCCAAGCTCTAATAAACAGCACGCTAATCAAAGCCTTTTCCAACAAATGCTTCGAAAACTTTGTGTCATGTAAAATCTGAAAAGCTTGAATAATTTTTTTTTACATTTGGCTATTCACAAGCGATCGCCGTTTTTTATAAATGATTATTATTATAGGAGAAAATTATATTGATTCGGGTGAGATAATTATTAAGGAAAATGATTAAAGTGAATGCCCATTTCAATCTCCTTTTCCTTTCGCCAAGGTCAACCGGAAACGGACAATTCAGGACGAATTCGATGTAGGCCACTGCCTCGGGATCCTTGTTTTTTTGTTCATCGGCCAGACTCACTTGTATGAGGTTCCACGCATTTTCTTGAATTTTGGTCAACTCTAGATATGCCCGAAATATGCAAAAATGCCAGCATAATTTGCAAAAAAATATGCACGAACCACAAAATACTCCCAAATTTCATTATGTTTTTATCAAATGTTTGTTAAATATAAAATCTTTAATTGCATTTTCCGTGTTTTATAGACCACAAAAAGAAAAAGTTGAGAGCTACAGTATTCATAATAAATTTAGCAAATATTTCAACAAATGCTTCGAAAACTTTGTGTCAGTAAAATCTGAAAAGCTTGAAATTGTAACATATATTTTTTTACATTTGGCTATTCACAATCGATCGCCATTTTTATTAGAGAAATATTTACGGATGTCAGAAATATTTTTTCGGGTGAGATAATTATTAAAGAAAATGATTTATATGAATGAATGTTCCATGCATTTTTTTGAATTTTGGTCAAACAAAATAGGCATGCTCGAATATGCAATAATGCAAATTTGCAAAAAATATGCACGAACCACAAAATACTTCCAAAAAATTTCATTATGTTTTTATCAAATGTTTGTTAAATAAAAATTTCTGTTTTTTGTTTATTTCCGTGTTTTATAGACCACAAAAAGAAAAAGTTGAGAGCTACAGTATCATAATAAATTTAGCAAATATTTAAGTAAATCTCATTGGTCAAAAAAAAAATGAAACTAGATTTTGGGGGGTTTTAAACATTATTCAAATATTTCCCGAATTCGAGTTTTCAATTTCCTGAACATTTGCCGCGGCATTCTCTTCCACAAAATGCCCATCGAAAGAATTTGGGTGCAATTGATTTCGTTTAAATTGGCAGTAGTTAGATAACCGTGACCGTTAGAAGGTGTGAAAGTGCGCGAAGGTTTCCCGCACAAACCGGTGCCTATGGCACTGGTTTGTGCGGGAGTCGGTGCCTTTGTGGACGGTTTGGCCCTTTGAAGGGTGCCGCCGCCCAATGGGTTTAGGTGGGGGGGGGACCGTTAGGTGTGAAAATGATTAATGGGTTTTTTCGGACCTGTCAGTTCGGGATCCCGTGCCTATGGGGTGGGGGGATGTCTCTCGGATGGTGCCGTGGCATAATATGCCGCGCATTGCGTAATTGATACCTCAGGGGGAGGGGGTCCGTGAGATCTGAGAGGCGTCTGACTCTCTTTGAGGGAGCCGCGGCATGCGATGCAGCGGCGAGGGGAGGGAGGAAGGGGGGTCCGAGGGAGTCAGAGAAGAGAAAAGTAAAAGAGTGTGAAGGCAGACAATTGGTAGGAAAGAAAATTGAGGAGCAGATATTCCACCAGTCGGGTGAACGATTTTGGGACAAAAAAAAATTCAAAAAAAAAAAGGCAAATATTTAAAATTTTTATTGCGCAACATTTGAAATGTGATTTTCAATGAAATCTTACAATTGTCGATGTTGAACATCGGGCACATCACGATTTATTCATACTTCATGTTCGATTTCTGCCACCGAGCTGAAAGTGAAATTTAAATTTGATAATTTACTTGTTTGCACTCACCCGGAAAGGAGTAATTCAGCCGCGTCGGATGTCCATCCGCGTCCGTGCGCGGAAATGCCGGCATCCAATTGTCGGCCTCGACCTTTGCCCAATACGCCTCGGAATGGCGCCGGTAGGACTAAAGTCCCTTGTTGTCATTGGGGAAGTTCGGCTGCCCGTCAGAAACGTGTCCAATTCGGGCAAATGTTCATTGAAATAACTGAAATCGCCGCCGGTGAAAATACCTGAAAATTTTATGAAATAATCACAATTTTAAATTAAATATTAATATATAAATATTAAAATTAAGGGGTAAAGGGTTTTACGGTCGAGGGCACCACGAAGTGGCAGCCCGTTCATTCGTGTGCAATGACCTCCTTTCGGGAGTGTCCGCGTAAACAATCAATGCGTTCAAAAGGAACCCCCCCCCCCAAATTATTCACATTTGTACATTTCCATATCCCCCAACAGCTCTCGTTAGTGCTACAATTTTCAAAGTCAAATTTGTTTTTATTCAGGAATTATTATTTGAAATGCCGCCTTTTGAGAAGAGAAATGACAATGTTACCCCTAGACAACCTCCTCAGCGGGCCCAAGACAATGGGCGCCGTTCACCAGACGAAGAAGACGAGAACGGGGCGTTGATGGAGTTGTACAACAGCGAACAGCAAGTATATAAATTATTGTTAACCTCAAACATTTTTATTTTGTAAGGTGCTCCGCGACTGGGGGCCACAAACGGGCCCGCAAGTGATTGCAGCAATCCGCGCCTATGCCGTCAACAGAGGAATTCAATGGCCGCGCCCGGAGTGAGGGTGGACAGAAAATCAGTGAACGAAAGTCCGATCGATCAAATTTGAACCAAATGTTAATTTCTGTTGAAATAAAACTGTTGAAAAATATTTGAAGGGAGGGAGGTGGAAGGGAAACAAAACAAAAGTGGGCGGAGCATGGAATGAAGCTCAGCGTATTTTGGCCACCCGCTCAAAATTTCAAATCATTCTTCAAAAATCCTAAATTTTCACATCCTTCATTCCTTCCACCAAAATGGCTATTAATATGAGCGACAAGCCCGGACTGATCCAACAAATTCTCGGAGAAGCTGACTTAACTGTCACAACTACAGGGGTTACAATCAGTGGCCCTCGTCTCTCCACACCCCGCTCAATCCCATTTGATGAGGCCGGCAAATGTCGCGCCTGCAAAGCAACAGAGGTCGAGCTAGACACGATGATCACCAAGGAAGGGGTCACCATTTGGTGCAGCCGCATCAAAAACGCGCAATTTGTTCCTTTCGATGTTGTTTACGACTTACCGGGGCATTGTTTCTTTCGAGTTAGTCTTTTTGAAAATTTCAAAGTTTAAAAGAATAAATTAAGATCAAGAACAAGGCGCGCGTCTTCAATGTCCCRTTCGGCGAACCGAACCCTGTAAGCTGTGTGTCACAAGAGACTCAGACTGAGCAACAGGATTTGAAACGGAAAGCAAAGGTGGCCCTCGACCTGGTGGAAGCCGGACTGATGGCAGACGCTATGCAGGATGGCTCGCGTTGGAAGAAGGCGAAGACGGCAATCAATGTGTTGGGCAACCTGCTGTTGGCCGACGCATTGCCGCCACCTTCATCATCTCTCCCACCACCTCCTCCAATTGAGCAGAAAGTGCCGCCGGCCGAACAACAACAAAAAGATGGCGAAGATGATGATGAAAAGCTCCAAGAGTTTTACGATAGTCTGGCTGCGACAACCACCCATATATAAATGTTTGATGTTTTCATTTGTTAACAAAATGCTTCAATCATTTTCAAATAAAGATTTGAGTTTTAAATTGCCTTGRGGAATTATCATCTCCGGTCCTTCGTCTTCGGGAAAAACTYAATTTTTGTTAAAATTCATTGCCGACTCTGAAAACTTGATTGTGCCTAACCCCGTGTCAACCCTTTATTGTTTTGGTGAAATGAACCCAGCAGTCCCTGCACTTCAAAAGGCAGGTGTTGATGTATATGCGGGTGTCCCATCGGAGGAGGTGATCAAACGACTACCAAAGCCTATGTTGTTAATTCTCGATGATCTAATGCTCACCATTGACGAGAGATATCTTTCCGAATTATTCACCAAAAAATCCCATCACCATAATTTTGCGGTTGTGTTCGTCACTCAAAATTTATTTGAGCGAAAGATCAAAGTCGCCCGGTTGTCGGCACAATATTTGGTGCTAATGCGTGCGCCCAACTCGCTGTTGTCTATCCGAAATGTTGGCGTCCAGCTTTTCCCGCGTCAACTCGATTTCTTCCTTGATGCCTACCGCAAAGCAACCGCCCGCCCCTACGGATATTTATTGATTGATATGCATGCCGCATCCGACCCAATGTTGCGCCTCCGCACAAACATATTTAAAGATGAGCAAGACGAAGAGGAGGGCACAATTGTATTCATACCCAAAAATGGAGGATTTTAAACAGCAAACAAAAATCGGTCAATTAGTTTATGACAATAAACAATTTTTGTGCGCACTTGCGCGCACCAAGTCATCAGCCAAGTGCAAGAAATTAACACGGAGTGCGACTACGGAACAGCTGTTGGCTTTGGCGGAGATCTGCTTGAACATTCTTTGTTCGCGCTTACAATTGACAACTCGGCAACGAAAACGTTTATTACCATATGCGGATTTTGTGAGGAGAATGAGTCGGGCGAGAAGTGAGCGTGGCGCAAAGCGTGTGATTGTTCAAAAGGGGAACGGATTTCCAGGATTATTTGCCGCTCTTTTAACACCCGTACTGATGGAGTTGGCCAAGACAGCAATCTCGCCTAAAAACACATAAATACCACAAATTTTCACATTCATTTGTACAAATGGCAACAAAATTTGTGCTTGTTCCTAAAGAAATTTATCACGGACTTGTTTCCGCTTCGGATACCGGTAATATCAATTTGGATACTGTGCGCCATGACTTGAGCCGTGCAAGAAGTGAAAGAGCAAARCCATCAGCCAAAAATGTACGYTACAATCAACAGCTCAGACGTTACTTACACATGCGAAATGAACATGAAAGCAAACCGACAAAAGTAGAATTATCAAAAGGACTAAGTGTGTTGGTCAAACGTGGWGYAGAAGAAGAAGAAGCAGAGGTTGTGGACACMCCACAACCTCCMGCACAAGGGCAACGCCGTGTGYCACAAACCCAGAGGAGGGGTGTYAGCAKGCCAAACCCTCCWGCGCAAGTGCAAGCACGTATTGCACAAACCCAACAAAGGAGGAGACCGGATTCACCTCCCCGTCGGCAGAGTATAAAGCGTAAAACTACTAAATTCAGAGCGCCCGACCCTACAGAAGTTAAAAGAAATCTCGTTGATGCAGACACTCTCGAACCGCCACCTCTCCATAAGGAGGTCGCCCGTCGATTTCAGGCACGGATCAGCAGAAAACGCGCATTGAAACAACCCACACGAAATGTACCAGAACGAGACTTGGTTGCTGAGGCTGCTGCTGCTCCGCTAGATGATATTGACGAAGATGATGAATATTTGTTTGAAAATGGGAGCACTTTACCCACCCCTCCAGTTTTGCACGGTGACCTCCCCGATGATGCGGATGATATCTGGACAATGGACAGTGACGAACCATCAAGGATAGCAACAAAAAGAAAAGTCCCACCAAATGAACAAGAAGGACGGCCTGCAGCAAAAAGAAGACAGGTAGACTTAAAGCGCAAGTGGACAGAGATACATCATCCTGTAGAGCCCGAGCAAAGGAATTCAAAAGAGACATCGAACTGTTTGCAATACCGCCTAAAGACTTAACATTGGAACAACAGATTGAGAGGGTTTACATAATTTGCAACCGCCACCCGGAGCGTTTTAACATTGCCGGCAACAATATATTAAACGAAAATAGTGGACGACGCCTTGTACGTAGCAATCTTCGTCAAACCATTAAACATATAATTGAGAAGAGAGCAGGATTGCGGAGCATTCATTCTAGAGGACCAGCCGGAACCAAACAATTTGAAACCAAATTAAAGACAGACCCAATTTTGTACTCATGGACAGCTCCAACGAGAAGGAGACGGGAGACGACCKTCAAAGAAGCATCAACAACAACGGCACATCGCTTCCAACCGCAAAAATGGAAWTAGAGTTAGACACATTGTACAATGATCCATCATCACCAGCCGCCTTTGCAGGGGTCAACGCTCTCTGGAAAGAAGCGCGCAAAAAGTACAAAGGTTTGAGACGTAAAGAGGTTCAAAATTATTTGGAGGGGCATCGTACATACACACTGATGCGCCCCCGCAGGGTGCGCTTTCCAAGGGCAAAAACGGTGGCTGCCGGATTTATGACAGATGTACAAGTTGATTTGGCGGACTTCCAGACCCTTTCKCGTCACAATCGTGGACATCGATATCTACTTGTAGCGATAGATGTGCTTTCGAAACGATTATTTGTTGTCCCATTGCGAAACAAACGGGCGGAGGAGATGCTGGAAGCATTCAAACAACTCATTGAGCAWATGCCTATGGCACCTCATCGTATTTTTTCTGACAAGGGAACCGAATTRAAAAACAAATTGCTAAAGACATTTTTTGAGGAGCAAGAAATCGAAAAACATGAGCCGGTTCATTCGTCAGTCAAGGCCTCAATTGCAGAGAGGGCCATRAGAAATATTAAACAGCGGCTATATAGATATTTTGCGCAAAAAGAAAGTCTCAARTGGGTGGATGTTGTACAGAAAATTGTTGAAGGAATAAATAGGTCACCCTCACGCGTCCACGGAATGCGTCCAATTGACATCAACTTCCAAAATGCACAGCAAGTTTGGAAGAGGATGTATGGCAAACAGGTCGGGAGTAAACGGCAACGTTTTCACAAGGATGAGTTTGTGCGTATGAGTCGTGAAAAAGGGCAGTTCGAAAAAGGGTATTTACCAAATTACGGGGATGAGATTTTGGAGGTGGATGGGGTGTTGAAGAAAGTYCGCCCTGTTCGTTACAAACTCCGGGATGACAAGGGCGAAAAATTCAAGGGCACKTTTTACGGMCAGGAGTTGGCGCGCGTAAGAAAGGACACGGAAACAAGTTACCGCATTGAGAAGGTGTACAGGAAGAGAAGAAAACCAGATGGTACATCAGAACTCCTCGTTAAATTTATTGGGTACCCGGACCGAGAATGGATCAATGAGTCTCAGCTTGTATAAATCCTTTCAATTTTTCATTTCATTTCATTTATTTTGAATAAAATGRCAAACACRTTCTTTGTGTTTTTYCCTAGCAATGTCACGGATTATCCGGACAARCAYCCAAACAAATTCCGAGTWCGRCTACCAAAAACTATTCAGTTTAATGGGTCGTGGGTTTGCGGATTGCATAGTATCAGCTATCCTTACTCTTGGCACACAACCATCGGTACATTGGACGAGCAATGGATAGACATCCATTTTCTCGACTACGACGCTATTTTGGCCGAAGATCGAAAAAGAGTCATCAGAATACCGGTACCAAAAGCTTCTCACCAAAAAGTTGAACAGTTGAGGGATTTCTTGGCRTCAACTTTGAAACAACAAGGCCAAATAGTGCAAAGTCGTTTTAATTCTCCCCCTAAMCGAGGTAAGAGAGCGACTGARACACCGTCATCGCCTCCACTAACTGACAACATACACGAAAATCCGTCGTCTCCCCCTCGCTACAATGAGACAAAGAGACCAAAATTAAGCGAACCAACGCCAAGATCTGAGGTGCAAGAATTTGAACCTCTGTCTCCTCCTCGCTACAACGAGACAATAACCCCCGATACGCCGACATCTCCTCCACCAGTCACACCTGTACCCACAACACCTTCAAAAACAAAAGTAACAACAGCACGCCCATCACCCGCTGGGTCACCTCCCCCAGCAGCAAAGCCTCCTCAGTCAACCCCAACAACCGCACCGACTCCAACTAAAACAACTCCCCCTGCACCAGCATTAACACCAAAGACAACCCCAGCGCCTGTAACACCAAAAGCGACACCAATACGAACTACAGTAAAACTAACGCCTCCAACACCAATAGCAACACCAGCACCCCGAAAAACAACCCCTGCACCTGTAACACCAAAAGCAACACCTACACCAGCACCACCACCACCAAAAACAACCCCGGCACCTGTAACACAACACCACCACCACCACCACCAAAAACAACCCCGCACCTGTAACACCAAAAGTAACACAAACACCACCACCCCCACCATCAAAAACATCACACCTGTAACACCAAAAGTAACACAAACACCACCAGCACCCACCTAAAACAACCCCAGCACCTGTAACACCAAAAACAACCCCAGCACCAACGGTAGCACCAAAGACAACACCACCACCACCACCACCACCACCACCACCACCACCACCACCACCAACCACCAACAAAAACAACATCGCCCCCATCGGAAATAATATTGTTTGCACCAAAACTCACTGCTTCTGAATTTAAAAGTGGACCAAAGTCAACATCGAGTCGGGCGGACTCTATACAATCAAGTGTATCAGTGGAGGATCTAATTCTTGATCCACGGACCGGTATTGCATATCACAAAGATGACTATAAGGCGATGCAAGAACAGGCCAAGAAGCCGCTGTCAACATATAATCTTAGACGCATCATCGATGCCGTCAAAATTGAGTACCTTGACAATTTACAACGGTTCAGGGTGATTTTCAATGAAGGAAGCATAAGTCACCTGTCTTTCTCACCGCAGTTGGGCTATGTYCTCGGCTTTCAGGACCRTCAYAATGTGAGGGGTAGTGAAATTGCYAAATATGGGTGTGATTTGCGMGGAGGATTTTCAAGTTTTGCGGTCTACTCCAAAGGACTGACCGAAAATATGATTATKGGGAATTCGCTGAGCTCTCTGCTTCGTGTTGTATCGGTTAGCGGTGCAACACCCGGAGAATACAACGAYAACATCTACGATTCACCAATTTTTGCCAGGGTGCTGCCACGAGAGATCAATGAGATTGAGATTGAGCTGCGCACAATGGACAAAGGACGACTTGTKCCATTTGCATACGGTACAACGCTGATCGTGTTGATATTTAAGAAGGTGATAAATTTTTGATCGTTCACATTTTTTGTTTTCATTTTAAAAGTTGTCAAAATAAAGATGGTTCATATTGTTTTTGACCCAAGCATTGCGGGGTATGACGAATATGTGCAAACAGGCAGTGGATTTGCAGAAAACGATGATTATTTCAAAGGGTCCAGTCCGTTCCAAAGAGGTTACGGTATTCAAAGAGGTGKAGGGGTGGGTGWCGTTTTTCGTGGTTTGTGGCGCTTTTTCCTACCCATTCTGCGRCGCGTCGGTACAACTGTTGGAGCGGAAGCACTGAACACTGGRCAGAGAGTCTTAGAYCGAGTTGGAAATGAGGGAGTCCCCTTAAAGGAAGCATTTGTCACCGAGGGAAAGAGAGGAATTGATACTGTACTGGAGAAGGGCGGCTTACCCAAACAGTTTGGAAAGGGTATAAAAAGAAGGAGAAAGTTACCCAGTCATCAAACAATAATTGGAAGAACAATTAAAAAGCCATTTAAAAAACGMGTTCGCTCAGACGCTTTTGGACTTTATTGAAAAATATGGRGTTCCATAAAATAGACACGGATAGTGTAAACTCCATTACTAACGCCCTCGACTTATTCCGAATTCCGCCAACAAATGTGAGCGTGTCATCATCAAAAGTGTTTGAGTTATTGCCCAGCAATCCGCTGACGGATACCCCCTACCACTTCAAGCTTCACTCCAGCCAAAATTTTATTGACTTGTCCAAATGCTATTTGCTCACCGAGTTTCGCATACGCAAAGAAAACGCGAYTGGTCAGRTGATCAARCTCGACGCTTCAGACCAGGCTGTTGCACCAATTCAAATGATTGGGCAAACTTTTATCCGTAACATTCGAATGAGTATCAATGGGCGTGAAATTTTTAATACAAATTCATTAATGGCCTACAAGACCTATTTTTCGCATGAGCTCTCCTATTCTACAACAGCAAAGGATTCCCATTTACATGCCGCTGGGTACTATAGGGACCCTGGACCAACGCTTGAGGACGGGACTGGGTGTGTCGCACGCCGAAATCTGTTTGCGGGTAGCAAAACAGCACAATTTATTGCAAAAATTGATGCAGATTTATTCAACCAGCCCCTCTACCTAATAAACTTTTGTGAATTGGATGTTGAAATTTTACCCAATGACAACGAGTTTGTGCTCATTGGTCTCAATACACCAACGCGTTATCGTTTTGAAGTGACGGGGCTAAAAATGTATGTAAAYAAAGTATCGTTGATGGATGGYCTGGCTTTGGACATTGCGCGAAAACTTGAACTGAACCCGGCACGATATGCTGTGAGGAAGACAATGATGAAGTCAATGTTCATTAGCCAAGGCAGATTTGAGTTCACCTCAAACATTTTTATGGATCAAATCCCTCGTCGTATCATATTGGGGRTYATTGCCAATGACGACTACGTCGGCACATCAGCGCGCAGTCCCTTCAARTTTCAGCCGTTTAATGTGCGCGAAATCTCTATTGTTGCCAATGGACGATCTTACCCTCAGGCACCATACGARCTGGACTACCCCAACAAAAAATAWGTACGTGCGTTCAATGACATGAACGAAGCGGTGGGGTTCACCAACACAACGGAAAGCAATGGCATAACWTTTGAGCAGTTTGGAACTACACATTGTATTTACGTGTTCAATATGACCAGTAGCGGGGACGATCAGGCGGGAATGTTCGATTTGATCAAAAATGGGACGACAGCAGTGTGCATAAAATTCAGCCAAGCTGTACCACTTGGAGGAATTATGATGGTGGTGATGGGGGAATGTGATGCGCTTGTGATGTTGGACAAAAACCGATCTATRAGCACAGATACCACTATTTAAACCTTGCATTRTACTCATTTCATTTCATTTCAATAAAAATGTATTTTAAAKAACTCGCAATTATCCTTTTCTTCCTTCGAATTTCTCTCCCTMTCATTGGCGAAGAAGATGATGAAGGACTCCCACCGTATCAGGAATATCTGAGAAGAGCGGCTTTACGTCGCTTGTCCAACACAAAACATATCCAACCGCCGTCACCTACGACTACTACCCTGCCTTCAACAATTCCTTTCAGCTAAAGAATGGACAGTACTCAAATTTCGACAATTTTGAAACAAAATCGGCAAACCGCGCAAGTCTTTCGGGGCTGCTTCGCCAGTGACTTGTTGCCATCGCCCCTCACTCTACAGTATCCCGCCGCTCTCATCGTGAACAGAGATCCCCACCACAAAGAGGGCTCCCATTGGTGCGCTATTTACGCAAGAGGAATGACTGCGCCAGTGTTTTACTACGACAGCCTCGCACAGCCCATACCAGCTGCCATTACGTCATCCTTCCTCAGTAAATTTGAAGCGGGCACAAGAAAGAACATTCGTAAATATCAGTCACCGTGGGCCGCGACTTGCGCTGCCCATTGCATTGCCTTTATCCATCACATGTCATCCCATGGGAATTCGTTCGATCATTTTCTCCACATTCTCGATACTTGCACAAGTCCTGATATGTATTCATTAATTATTTTGAGTAAAATGATGAACATTTTAAATTTGGAAGCTCTAATTATATTTTTTAAATTCATGGTTTAGGGTCAGATTACGAGTTGGCCCAAGCTTAGGATTAGGCTCAAGTTCAACTTGACAATAGGGTTATGTGACTAACGACTCATGGCGCTGACAGACGCTACTATTCCCACAAAAGTAATATAGATGGGCGGAGCATGGTTCTCAGACCGATCCAAATTGGCATACCCGCTCATTTTTACAAGCCATTTTATTTTTGTTGTCATTTTTGCTGTTAACCAGGGCAGTTGCTCAATTTATTGGGCTCTGTTTATCCTGGCAGTAATCTTTTAGCTCTTCAAGGTTGTTCACATTTCAATACTAAATTTCGGGGCCGTTTAGGTGCCCTGTCGTCTTGTGCTTCATGGAAAGGCAGTGCGCTGCTCGTCAGTCCAAGCTTGGTTTAATTATTGTCACAAACACAGTTGATGAAATTATAATCAAAATGATATAAATAAAACATTTTTTAAATATAATTATTAATGAATTTGACGAACAGCCGTCGATAGCTGATGACGAACAGCCGTCTGTAGCTGTCTTTTACCATATCTTTACCATCTCGCCATTTCCGGCAATCATTTTAAAAAATCTTTTCAAAAAATCAAAATCGTTCTTTCTCTCGATAGATTTGAAAAAATGCAACCCACCAAACGCCCCTCGAATTTCTCTATTGACCAAATTCTCGCTCCTTCTTCGCCATCCAAAAAGCCAGCCCGTGGATTTATCATCAATCAATTATCGGGTGTGGTCCAAAGCGGTGATGGGGCGTCAACATCTACAACCACTCAATCTGTTCAATAAAGTTGCGCAATCAAAACAACAGAGCAACATGACATTATGGGGAGCGCCGTTCGTTGTGACAATAACAACTGTGGATCGCAACGGTTTGCCCTCAAAACGACGGATCAAAGGGGGCGCAAGACGAAAATTGGCAGCGGTGCACCATAAAGTCCACGATCAATGCCTAATTAAGGTTAACTAACACTTGGTCAACATTWGAATGATTAAAATGTAKAGTTTAAGATCCGAAATGCCGATGACAATTACTGTCTCTTCTACGCTCTCCAGGCAACTATGGTCGCCAAGACACGCAACTGGCCTCGTTGGAAGTTTTTCGAGTACATGAACAACCGGCACGGACAACAGGGGCGTTTACAGCAGGAAACGTGGCAGTTAATCGAACAAGTGGGCGTACCACTGAATCTGGAGGCATACGACGCGGACACTTACGTGCCGCGCGTTGTCGACCACTGGAACAACACACAGCAGCAACACCGTTTGCTGTCTTTATTTTTGGCTCAACTGGGCAATATCAGCCACTCTTCAAATATACCGACAACACTTATGACACGCCGCTATTGTTATACTTCAACAACGAGCACTTTGACGGAGTCCAGAAACAAGGCGGTCTCTTTGGGCAGCCCTATTGCCTTGAGTGTGAACGACCATACAACAAAGCCTCCAATCACAACAAATCATGCAAAGCTCGTTGTATGCTCTGTGGACGTGCTGGTCCTGCATTTCCTTGCAGCCCCCTGGATGGGTTTTTTAAAAAATGTGACGGCTGCAGCAAAAAGTTTCGAAACAACAATTGTTACAACCATCACCTCCAGTCGGGTTTCTGCAAGCGCTCAAAATTGTGCAAAGATTGTGGTACAATTTGGGACGTGCCAAATAACACTAAGAACGGACGCGCGGTAAATTCAAGATTAACTGATAAAAATTATTCTATTTTGCGGAAGTTTAGGGGCATAAGTGCGGCGAAAAGTTTTGTGCATTGTGCAACAATTACCACAACACTGAGCGCGGGTGCTTCATCCAGCAACTCGATCCAAAGGAGAACGACCCTTACCGCCTCGTGGCCTTTGATCTTGAGACGATGCAGCATCTTCCAGTCTCGCCCCAGTATCCCGACCGCCGCAATCATGAACCCAACTTTATTTCCGCAAAAGTCGCCTGCCCGACTGCATTGACAACGGAAATTGGCGCAACGGAACAACAGGCTGTCAAGTGTGCGGTCAACATCGAACAATTGCCTTTTGCCAACGACCTTTCGCCGACACACCGATTGACAAACAGGTTGTGGCTGACAATCCATTGGGAGCCTTTGTGGACTGGCTCGTCAACCAGCTGCCGCCAAAATACGACACCTACGCTTATTCACACTTTGGAGGTCGCTTCGACATGGTCCTTGTGTTCCGAGAGTTGTTCAAAATCGGGTTCAACCCCGACATGCTTCGCAGGGTAAACAAAAAAATTGGGACAACTCTAATTCCTAAAAAATTATATTTAGGGAAATAAAATGTACGAAATGCGCGTGAGGAAGCAGCGAGGTCGAAACCCAAACATCATCTTCCGGGACTCTTTCAACTTGATGCCATCGTCACTGGCTGCACTGGTCCCACAGTTTGGACTCGATGTCGCGGACAAACCTTTTTTCCCCCATCTCGCAAATTGCCCAACCAACTACGGACAACAAATATTCCCAACGCCCGATGACTACTTGGCCAATGGAATGATGCCAGAGAAGCGCCGCCATTTTGACCAGTGGTACGAACAACATCGGCACGTCCCATTTCATTTGGACGAAGCTTTAGCGTCGTAAGTGAAAATTTTAGAATTTAAATAAATTTAATTTTTTGTGTACAGATACTGTAAGAATGACGTCGACATTCTAACGGCGGCTTTGATCGCCTTCCGCCGGGAATTTTTTGAAGTGTCGAAGCGGAACGACTATATCGACGGGATCGATGAGCGGCAAAACCACAATGGGATTGATGTTCTCCGAGAGACAATGACCATTGCCGGAGCCTGCATGCGTCATTTCCGGACAAATCACCTCCCAGCGCAGCATCTGGCGATTGTACCGGAAAGGGGGTACGACAACGCCCAAAACCAGAATCCGATGGATAACCAAATGTTACCGAGTGGCAAGACAGCGGGTCAAGTGCGGGAAAAAGATGAGAAGCGGCTGGAGTTTTTGCGCAGTCAAATTCCCCGAGTGGACGTGTTCTGGGAGTGCGAAATTCATCGGATGCTTGAGCGCAGCAAAGAAATGCGGAAAATTTTTGAGYGRTATGTGGATGACGGGCCGCTGGAGATCCGTGCGGCATTTACAGGAYGMCGMACTGGYCCAATYAAGCTGRTCCACAAAGCGGGAGAGGGGGAGAAAATATCGTACTACGATTTTACYTCCCTTTACCCGTTCGTCAAGTGAGTTTTAATCTTTAAAAAAATTTTAAAGATAAAATTTTTCAGTTTTACAACATGTTATCCAGTTGGKCACCCAACTGTCCACGTGCTCAATGAAGATGTTGCGTGGACAACATKTGCTGACAACCCCTACCCGTTAGCARTGTTGAAAGTTTGGGTTGTGCCGCCGCGCCGCTGRGACGTCCCAGTGCTGCCGGTGAAAGTCGACGACCGGCTGTGCTTCCCTTTGTGCATCAAATGCGCAAAGGAATACCCAACYGGCGGKGTSGACYACAACTACCARTGCGKACATYYWGASAATCAGAGGGGCTGGGTCAGCACCTGCACTTCATTGGAGTTGAATGCKGCACTGGARGAAGGYTACCGCGTCACCAAAGTGTTCCGCGTGCTGGAGTACACCGAGTCCGACGACACCCTCTTCAAGTCGTACATCGCAGAGTTTATGGCAAAGAAGATTGAGGCAAGCGYCTTTTCGGCAAACATCAAAGGRAACGCCGAGCTGGAGGKAGCCTTTGTCCGTGAATGTCATGATAMGTTRGGCATCARCATTGACGCCGCACAYATGGTGCCYAACAAAGGAAAYCGGTCKCTCGCKAAATTGTGCTTAAACAATTTGTGTAAGTTTAWATTTGTTTAAAAATTMCTGATTGAAATTTTAAGGGGGCCGATTTTCGTTGCGCAACTTTGGTTTGTCGCAGACTCTGATAACAGATGATCCGGTTGTTCTTGGGGAGTATTTGGACAACAAATCCGTCGACGTCACCTCCATCGACGAATTGGACGCTGATGACATCCTGATCAGCTACGAAACAAAGAAGGAGTGGGTGGAGGAGCACGCCTGCTCCAATGTTAGTAAATATAAATTTTTTAATTTTTACAAACTTTACAATTTTAGTCATTTCGTTATGGACTACTTCGGCGGCTCGCCTTCTGCTGCTCAAGGCTATGCAAAAAGTGGTGCGAGCGCCCGGGTGTACTCTGCTCTACACAGGTAGGCCAATCATCCAATTGATAAATTGAGAATATTTTCTTTCTAGACACCGATAGTCTTATTTTTGCACACCCCAGCGGCAGCTGTCCTTTGCAAACTGGCCCGCATCTGGGACAGTTTACAAATGAATACGAGAAACACGAAATTCTCGAGTATTGTAGCGGAGGCGCAAAGCAGGTAAAAAATTTGAGACTGTTCTTTTAATTTTTACAGTAAAAATTTTAGTATGGATTGAAGCTGAAGCGAAATGGAGCTGAAGAGGCAGATTTGGAACATGTTCTCAAAGTCAGAGGCATGACGTTGAACTTCGACGTCATGCAAAATCAGGGACTTCGCTATGAGACGTTCAAAGATGCCGTGCTGAGGTATGCGACTACCGGTGATTATGAACCAATCATAGTCACATACCCCAATTTCCTTTGCCCAAATATTAGAGAAGGCGGACGTGTCATTTCCGCCCCCATGCAAAAATGTTATAGACCATATGTTGGTAAAGGTATTGTTGGTCCCAACTTTAATGTTTTAAATTTTGGCCATACTTTGTAAATTTCACATGTATTTTCATATTGTAACCATTTATTATTATCATAAACAATAAATTAAAGATGCAATTTAAAAATAATGAAAAGCTGGAAGATGTCATTTTTGGGTAGAAAAATGCATAATTAAGGTTAAGAAGATGCAATTTCGAAATAATTAATATGAGAAATGCAATTTAAAAATAAACAAGAG
>MEIZ01000088.1:162534-185518 GCA_001723225.1 Globodera ellingtonae | reverse complement strand
CCTCGGGGGTTGGGTGAGCCATAGGCCCACACCAACCCCCAATTTTTCCCCTCGGGGGTTGGGTGAGCCATAGGCCCACACCAACCCCCAATTTTTCCCCTCGGGGGTTGGGTGAGCCATGGCCCACACCAACCCCCAATTTTTCCTGGGGGTTGGGTGAGCCATGGCCCACACCAACCCCCAATTTTTCCCCTCGGGGGTTGGGTGAGCCATAGGCCCACACCAACCCCCAATTTTTCCCCTCGGGGGTTGGGTGAGCCATAGGCCCACACCAACCCCCAATTTTTCCCCTCGGGGGTTGGGTGAGCCATGGCCCACACCAACCCCCAATTTTTCCCCTCGGGGTTGGGTGAGCCATAGGCCCACACCGGGGCTGGGTGAGCCATTGGCCCACACCAGCCCCAAACACTGAAATAAACCATTACTAAATCGTTCCCGAACAATTGGTCTTACCCAGGCCATATTCTGTGTAGAAACTGTCCACTGCCTGCGAGGCAATCAATAACTCTGTAGTTGTTTTGTGTCGCTTCATCAATTGGGCAAATACCTGTTATAAATGTTAAAATTGAAATTTTTTTTTGTTTTAAGCTCACTACCTTATGAGAACTGTTAATGGGCAATAACATGCTGTTAATGCCGACAACTCTGTGTCCTGTTTCCAGACCACCACTAAAAATTTGGGCACAAAAAAAATCAAAAAAAAATGAAATAAAACAAAAACTGACCGGTCCGCAATTCCGCCTTTATCAACTGATCCGATGAAAAGGCCTCGATTCTTTTCTATAACGACGCTGAAGCCAAATTCTTCGAAGGGACTAAAACTTTTGGCTTTTAAAAGAATATGGCTAAATTAAACCTGTCTTTGACCAAAATGCAAAGGCGAGGCTTGGGTCCATTGGAAACGGGCGACGACATTCCAGATTTGGGAACCTAAAAATCAAAAAATTTCAAATATAATTAAAATGAAATAAAACACCTTTGTTTTTTGCGATACCAGGGGTTTTTTTTTGCCGTTTACCCATTCAATATTGCTAAACAAAAATGGTGAAGAGAATTGATTGCCAATGTCCATCTCCCAAGCCAAGCGACTATTTGGGCAGGCAATATGTCTCTCACCCCTTTCAATCTGTGTTGGGTACGTCCTCTCCCCCCTCCCCATTGACTGACTCTCTTTCTCTAATTGGGGGAGCACAATCCCTCCCTCAACGCATTACTGATTAATGTTTGAAATTTGAATTGCAAAAAATTCAAATATTTCCAATAATTACTAATCAAAATTTAGTTCATCAAACTCAATTAATCATATTTTATTCGCCAATCAATCAACCAAAATAAAATTAAACAAATTAATCAAACAAATAATAAAAATTTTATTCGCCAATTAATCGATTAATCATATTTCCAATTTTAATTTATGCAAAAAGGTTTAGGCTCTAAACCCCCATGGGACCACACCCCGAAATGATTAAAGGCTCTAAACCCCCATGGGACCACACCCCGAAATGATTAATTACCCCCTTGGCTTGCGCCAAACCCCCTGGGACCACCCCCGGGGGCAAGGGATGACTAATTACCCTCGCGCAAAGGCTTGCGCTCGTGCGGTAAATTCTACCGCGGGGTAGAGGTCACGGTAGGGTTACTACTGTCCTCGTCTCTAATTTTAGGATTTTTGTCTTTAATTTCATAATAACGTTTCATCAATATCCTTTTGTTTGTCATTGGCGTATTTATTGGCTGCTGTAAAAGAATTTTTAATTAAATAAAATGGGCTCGAAAAAGGGGTTTTAAATATTAACTATTTTTACAATCTTAATATTATTATTTAAATTCGGAGATGAGACCCAAAATGTCGGGAGTCGGGGATGAGGCCCAAAATGTCGGGAGTCGGGGATGAGGCCCAAAATGTCGGGAGTCGGGGATGAGGCCCAAAATGTCGGAGAATGAGAACAAATGCCGTAAAATGAGAAAAAAGTAATTTTTATGAAAGGATGTGAACTTTGTTGTTAAGTCAACAATTTTGAAAAAAAATTAAAAATGGTAAAATATATTAACGAGGAGGTCGTGGTAATTCCCAAAATAATGACAGTACTTTTTGGAGTCGGAGGCCCCCTCCAGCACGTCCCCTGAGGCAGAGGCCCGGAGAGATTATTGGATGAATATTTCCCCGCGTCGAAACTAATTGCAAGAATGTCTTATCCATTTACCTAAAAGAAATTGTTCAAAAGTTTGTGAAATGAAAAATGACATCGTTCTGCTGCAGCAGAAAATATAAAGAAAATATTGAAACACTTTAAGAGACGATAACAAATAAAAAATTTAAAAAATCATAGATTAGACAAAAGTCATAATGATGAATCTGATGTAATATTCGTGATCAGCGATTTCAATAAACCCCAAGCGTCCGATCAACTTTTCCCTCACCTAGATCGATTTGTCTTTTTGAGAGCTGACAATTAATACCAAATTTATGCGGATAGGCCTTTGAAAGCGTTCAAAAGTTTATAAAATGAATAGTGTTCATTTTGCGGATACAGCCGAAAAAATATAATGAAAAACATTATTCAAATATTTCCCGAGTTTGAGTTTCCAATTTCCTGAACATTTGCCGCGGCATTCTCTTCCACAAAATGTCCATCGAAAGAATTTGGATGCATTTGCTGTCGTTTAAATTTCTTTTTCCATCTAAACAAAGTGTCTCTTCCAATTTTCAACATTTTGGCAATTTCCTTGTCACTAAATTTAGGGTTTATGTCCTTAATTTCATAATAACATTGTAACAATTCATTTTGTTCGCTGTCGGAGTATTTGTGGTTTGCTGGTGTAAAAGAATTTTTATTAAATAAATGAATTTAAATACTCACCGGTTTGGCCAAGTTTTCGTTTCCACCTGTAAATTGTTGTAAAGCCGAGGCCCAACTCTTTTGCGACAGTTTCATTTATTTGATTGGGATATGAATTTTTGAGTCCCGCCCGCTTTAATTCGGCTTTCATTTGATCAAACTTCTCTACCAAATTTTTTCGCTCATTTTCAGAGGTTTTTCGACCTAAGCCAAATTCTTTTTTCCATTTATATATTTTTGAGCGATTGACTTTTAAATGTTTAGCAATTTTTTCCTCAATTTGATTCCTTTCTTTTACCGAATATTTTCCTATTTTCTTAAATTCGTCTTTAATTGCGTGGAATTTGTCAAGAATTTTACGTTTTCGCTCATCTTCAGCAATATTTTCGTTCTGTTCATCACCATTTTTGGCATTATCAGTGTGATCAGACTCTGTGAGAGGAGGATTCTGATCAGTTGAATTGGGTTCAATTTGTCCAATTTGGGTGTTTTGCCGGTCGATTTGGTTATTGACATTTTGTCCAAAGTTTGTTTGCGGCGTTTTCAAATCTTCGGCTTCATCTTTGTCCCACCAGCCTTCTCCGAATATTTCATCAAATGTTTTGAGTGGATTTTCCTCCAATTTTACTTTTACGGCTTCGGCTTTGTGTCAAAAAATTAAATATTCACACATTATATAATTTTAATAAATATTATTTTGCTTTGAAACAAATCATTTAAAGTAAATGCCGAGAAATGGTCCAACGCTCATTCATTTCTTTACCAGTCTCCTAATCGGCGATATGCGATAACCGAATCGAATTTTTTAATGCGATAGCGATATGCGATAGGCGATATGCCCAAAAAGGCGATAAATGCGATAACTATCGCGCTTATAGTAGTTGTCAAGTTGGAACAGGTGCATTTATAGTAGTTGTCAAGTTGGAACAGGCGCATTTATAGTAGTTGTCAAGTTGGAACAGGCGCTCTTTCAACTTGGCCGCCTGTTCATACTAAATTTTTTGTCAAGTTGGAACAGGCGCTCTTTCAACTTGACAGCCTCATATTTGTATGAACAGGGCTCATTCCTTCATACTAAATTTTTGTCAAGTTGGAACAGGCGCTCTTTCAACTTAGCCGCCTGTTCATAACCCTTTCAAGTTGGAACAGGCGCTCTTTCAACTTGGTCGCCTGTTCATAATAAATTTTTTTGTCAAGTTGAACAGGCGCTCTTTCAACTTGGCAGCCTGTTCCTAATAAATTTTTTGTCAAGTTGGAACAGGCGCTCTTTCAACTTGGCCGCCTGTTCATACTAAATTTTTTGTCAAGTTGGAACAGGCGCTCTTTCAACTTAGCCGCCTGTTCATAACCCTTTCAAGTTGGAACAGGCGCTCTTTCAACTTAGGCGCCTGTTCATAATAAATTTTGTCAAGTTGAACAGGCGCTCTTTCAACTTGGCAGCCTGTTCCTAATAAATTTTTTGTCAAGTTGGAACAGGCGCTCTTTCAACTTAGCCGCCTGTTCATAACCCTTTCAAGTTTGAACAGGCGCTCTTTCAACTTAGCCGCCTGTTCATAACCCTTTCAAGTTTGAACAGGCGCTCTTTCAACTTAGCCGCCTGTTCATAATCTTGTCAAGTAGCACAGGTTCGGGTGAGATATAATTTTCAAATGTGGTCAGTCATTTATTAACGCACGGGATGATTAATAACCTTAAGCGGAGGTGACGGGAAAATAAGTCAATTTGACAACTTTAATATTTAATAACTCTCCGAAAAGTTTTGGGGTCGGGAGGCAAGATCAATGGAACAGAATCTTCTATAAGAAAGCTTGAAATTGTTTAAGTTTATCAAAATTAAAAGTGAGCAACGTTCTGCTGCGAATACATCCAAAGAAATAGAAAGAAATCGTTAACAGTTTTGGTGTTTTTTCAAATCATTTGACCATATTTCGAGTTTTCGTTTTCCTAAACATTTGAGCCGGCATTATTTTGAACAAAATGCCCATCGACAAAATTTGGATGAAATTACTGTCGTTTAAATTGTTTTTTCCATCTAACCAAAGTGCGTGTTCCAATTTTCAACATTTTGGCAATTTCCTCGTCAATAATTTAAGGATTTTGGTTTTTAATTTCATAATATCGTTTCATCAATTCCTTTTGTTGGCTGTGGGAATGTTTATTTGGTGCTGTAAAAGGATTTTTATTTAATATAAATAAACTAGTGGAGATGGGGGCATGCGTAACATGAAAAAGGGCTGAGTCTAGTGGTTTTGAGGGAAAAAACAAAAGTGTGAAAAAAAATTTTTTCCAAAATTTAATTTTTTTTAATAATTTTATGAGACATTTAGCTTCCCTATTTGATATTGTTGTCAAATAGGTACTGACACCTTGCACCACGGGAAGGTAGTCTCGACAGCAAGGTAACCCTCCCCTGAATGGATTTATAATGAAAAAATGGCGAAATATGGATTTTTCTCAAAAAAGCCAAACTATGGATTTACCTATTCGGACTAAAAAGTCGCTCTAATTGTAAAATTTTTCGAAATGAAACTGTCACTTTCTTTTGTCGAACAAATTGGCACCGGACTGTCCAAGAAAAAGTTGACAAACTTTAATGAAACCTCATAATTCATTGATATTTCTTTTTTAAGTGTCTCGTTCGAACCAACCGCATGGCTTAAGGAATATTTTGGCACAAATTGTATGGAAATTGTTTTCCCGGTATGTTCCAAAATTCGTGCTGAACATTTTGGGATTTCCCTACCTTATTGCTTGTGTGGAACATGAATTTGATTTAAACAAAGGGCCAGTTCCGGTGGACCAATTTAAAGACTATATCAATGCCTACATATAAGTGCCAACTGCAAAATGCCAAATGTAAAATAAATTTTCAAATTGCCCGGGACAGTTTATTTCGAATTGTGGCGAAAACATCTTCGAGCAGAGTCAAATTCGAAAATCACGGGGTTCAGTGTTCAAATTTGCCTCATAAAGGGCAGTTTCTTGTCGTGGAGGCATACTTCAACTTCTCGTTCTCCGACAAAACGTATTCTTTTAAAGAATTTGTAACAAAATAAACTAGGTAAATATTATTTTTTTAAGAATTGATAGAAAATGTTCGGAGTACGGGCGCAAAAATCCCGAACAAAAATGGCGCTGGTTTTCATAACAAATCGAGGCAAAATTCAAAAATTTCTTAGTGGCGCCTTCGACCGCACCGGTCAGTTTCATCATTCGTCTTTGGACGTTTACTTCTGCTGCCATTGTGTCATTCAAACTGCAAAACAATTTGTCGGACGAGCGATTAGTGCCGTGATGCATTTACGAAGACAATTAATTGGCTGTTGGGTTCGTTGTCCAATTGAGCGCGTCCAATTGAGCGCGGCGAAACAAAAAAATGGGCGGCCGCCGAAGCTCAACATCCTTCAGAGTCCATCTAGGGGCTGCTTTAAGTGTGGGAAACCCGGACATTTCGCGCGAATCGACTGGGGCTGGGTGCTGCCGCCGAACACGAGGCTGAAGGAGCCATTCGCGTGGCGGGGCTGGCAGTCGGACGGTGAGTACTTGATGCCGGTGTTCGCGGAGTTTTATGAAAATTTTTTATAAAAAAAACAATAAAATTTGAATTTTTTCTGCGGATATAGCCGAAAATAATAGAATAGAAACAGATTTGGGGGTTTTAAAACATTGACTTTTCATTCAAATGGCCCTCTAATTGGAATTTTCAATCTCCTGAACATTTGCCGCGGCATTCTCTTCCATAGAATGGCCAACATCGACAAAATTTGGTTGAAAATGCTGTTGTTTAAATTGCCTTTTCCATCTAACCAAAGTGGCTCTTGCAATTTTTAACATTTTTGCAATGTCCACGTCACTAAGTTTAGGGTTTTGGTCTTTAATTTGATAATAACGTTTCATCAATTCCTTTTGTTCGCTTTGGGGGTATTTTTGGTTTGGTGCTGTTAAAACAATTTAAATTTAAATATAAATAAATAATAAAATTGGTCTCGAAATTCACCGGTTTGGCCAAGTTTTCGTTTCCAATTGTAAATTGTTTTAAAACAGAGGCCCAACTCTTTTGCGACAGTTTCATTTATTTGACTGGGATAAGAGTTTTTGAATCCGGCCCGCTTTAACTCGGCTTTCATTTGATCAAATTTCTCTATCAAATTTTTTCGCTCATTTTTTGGATTTCTTTGACTTAAGCCAAATTCGTTTTTCCATTCATAGATTTTTGTGCGATTGATTTTTTAATGTTTAGCAATTTTTCTTTCAATTTGATTCCATTCTTTATTCGAATATTTTCCTTTTTGCTTAAATTCGTCTTTCATTGCCTGGAATTTGTCCACAATTTTACGTTTTTGCTCGTCTTCATCATTATTTTCGTTTGAAGCTATTTCTTCACCATTTTCGGCATTCTCAGAGTGATCAGACTCTGTGAGAGGAGGATTCTGATCAGTTGAATTGGGTTCAATTTGTCCAGAGTGATCTGACTCTGTGAGTGGAGGATTCTGATCAGTTGAATTGGGTTCAATTTGTCCAAAGTGATCTGACTCTGTGAGTGGATGATTCTGATCCGTTGAATTGGGTTCAATTTGTCCAGAGTGATCAGACTCTGTGAGAGGAACAGTCTGATCAGTTGAATTGGGTTCAAATTGTCCAATTTGGGTGTTCTGTCGGTCGATTTGGTGATGGACATTTTGTCCAAAGTTTGTTGGCGCCGGCATTTTCAAATCTTCGGCGGCTTCACCTTTGTCCCACCAGCCTTCTCCGAATATTTCATCAAATGTTTTGAGCTCCAATTGTACCGATTCGGCTTTGTCCAGTGAATTTATTGCAAAGGATGCCGCCAAAATCAAAATCCAAAATTCTTCCATTTCCGCAAAATTTTCTAAAAAAAAATAAAATATTTAACTACAAATATTATTTAGCTTAAAAAAAAATTAAAGTAATAAATGACAGGCACAATTGAAATGGGAATTCATACAAATCTATTCTTTAATAATTATCTCACCCTAATCAATATTCCTGACATGTCACCTTTTGAACGGGAACCAAATCAATTTCCTGGGAATTCATAGAATAATAATATTCACCATTTTATAAAAATTGCGATCGATTGTCAATAGTAAAATGATAAATAATTCAAATTGGTGGAAAGGAGGATTCCGATCAGTTGAATTGGGTTCAATTTGTCCAAGCTGGGCGTTCTGTCGGTCGATTTGGTGATGGATCCCCGCAGCCGTAAATCATATTCTTTAATAATATATTTAAAATATGCCTTAACCGAATCGATAATATTTCCCACTAATAATTTATGATTTTTACATAAATGGCAATCGATAAACCTGTAAATCAAAAAATAAAAAAAATTTTTAGTAAATTGCGAAATAGAATTTTGATCAGACAGCAACGTGATTAGATTTCTCCTGCCGATGTGGTATCAAATTTTGTTTATATTTTATTATATCGTCACATTAGCAAAAATTGCCAAAATAGTGTGGGAACTATTCACAAAAAGCAAATGTGTGAACATTAGGAAATAATATGTGAGTTCGCGAGTGTCCGCTTGTAGCTAATTTTTGATCAAAATTTGTTTTCAAAAATTGACTAGTTTAAAAAAACGCTCTAGCACAAATTTTGGTAGGCGATCAACGCCCCAAAAATGTGAGAGAAAATTTTGTTGACCGTAGGTATTTTTTTTGTTGATTGTTTTGGCATTGTGTTGTAATTAACGCAACTATTCAAATTCGTCAAATCAATACGCGTGATCAAAATACATTGATCAGAAAGCTGTCCGTTCGTCCGTCCGCCGTCTGATCACTCTGATCAATCAATCAGCACAAAATTCGTTGTCCGAATCCGGCTCCGGTGTTCGACATGGGATTAAACTAATGTCAAATTCGGATTGGCCCCCGAATACCCCTATAAACACCTTTTAACTTTAAAAAAAAAATTTTTAAAGGGGGGGCTATCCCTACTATTAGCAAAAGGTTTGTTTTAAATTTTGCTTGAACCCCACTTGGAACGGTGTAAGATGTCAACGGTTGGCCCGGTTCCTATTGATGCACTGTTTTGAAATGGCCAACGTCGGGGTCTACGCCTGTCTGCGAATGGACGTACAGTTTCTGCTCTTAATATCGAAATTTTATCAAATTTGTAATCTTTGACTAAAWGGCCKAAATGAGTGTTTTTGACCTTTAATCGTTTAGAGCATTTTCAGGGCGCGGTCTTGCGCTGATTCCTTCCCTTTAAGGGCAAATAGTGACGAAACTATTTTGGCAAAAAATAGCTTTTCTTAACTTTTTTCGACATTATTTATTCGACAATCTATATATAAATTTGAGAGATGTTGTCCGGATAGGCGCAGTCTATTTTTTATGAATGTTCAATTTCTCAGGCCTTTTTTCCGAAAATGAAGTTCAAAACTTATTCAATCACCAATATAAAAGTGTCTACAAGGGATGGAAATCGCGCCGAAAAAAAGCGATCGGCGATATGCGATATCAAATTTTCCAATGCGATAGCATTGGAGATATCACCATTTTCTAATGGGATAGCGATATACGACTGCGATAACACCATTTTCCAATGCGATATGCGATTGGCGAGTCCGGAGGCTTACCCCGTCAGCAGGTTTTTTGGTGAACGACGATTTCTTTACACAATCCAATCAATTTTAAGAACAAACCGCCGCCGGGGGGGGGGTGGTTGAAAGTTGCAAATTTTGTGTACTTTTTGTCCGCAAAACTGTGCGGTAATGGAAAACAAGCAAAACCAAAAATGCCGAACATTGCTGTGCCTTATCAAATTCCGAGTCCAGACCAAGCACAAATGGGGGTGCATTGTAAAACTATTTTTCAAAGAATTTTAAGTTTTGTATGTTAAAAACATTTGAAATCGACATGTCTAAATCGGGTTTTTCCGAGTCATTGATCATTCCTTCAATACTCCCCGAATTCGAGTTCCAAATTTCCTGAATATTTGCCGAGGCATTCTCTTCCACAAAATGTCCATCGACAGAATTTGGATGTAATTGCTGTCGTCTAAATTGCTTTTTCCATCTAACCAAAGTGGCTTTACCAATTTTCAACATTTTGGCAATGTCAACATCTCTAATTTTAGGATTTTTGTCTTTAATTTCATAATAAAGTTTCATCAATTTCTTTTGTTCTCTGTGGCAGTGTTTATGGTTTGGTGCTGTAAAAGAATTTTGAATTTTTAAAAATAAAAATTGGGCTCTTAATACTCACTGGTTTGGCCAAGTTGACGTTTCCATTTGTAAATTGTTACAAAATTGAGGCCCAACTCTTTTGCGACAATTTTATCTAATTCATTTTGAGAGTTTTTGAATCCGCCCCGCTTTAATTCGGCTTTCATTTGATCAAATTTCTCTATCAACTTTTTTTGATCATTTTTTTTCTTCCCAAAGTTATGCATTTTTCGAATTAGGCCAAATTCTTTTTTCAATGCATATATTTTTGTGCGACTGGCTTTTAAATGTTTAGCAATTTTCATTTCAATTTGAACCCATTCTTTTTTCGAATACTTTCCTTTTTGCTTAAATTCGTCTTTTATTGCGTGGAATTTGGCAACAATTTTATGTTTTCGCTCATTTTCAGCAATATTTTCGGTTGAAGAAACTTTATTCTGTCTTCATCATTTTTGGCATTATCAGAGTGATCAGACTCTGTTAGAAGCGGGGGATTCTGATCAGTTGAATTGGGTTCAATTTGTCCAGAGTGATCAGACTCTGTGATGGGTGGATTCTGATCAGTTGAATTGGGTTCAATTTGTCCAAGCTGATCAGTTGAATTGGGTTCAATTTGTCCAATTTGGGTATTCTGCCGGTCGATTTGGTGATGGACATTTTGTCCAAAGTTTGTTGGCGCCGGCCTTTTCAAATCTTCGGCTTCACCTTTGTCCCACCATCCTTCTCCGAATATTTCATCAAATGTTTTGAGTTCCAATTTTACAGCTTCGGCTTTGTCCAATGAATTTGTTGCAAAGAATAAAATGAAAATTAAAATCCAAAATTCCATTTTATTTGGGCAAAACAACCTCTGAATTTAGGAGATTTATATTTTCCAATTATTTAATAATTTCGACGGAAAAAATTGTCAATTATTTTGGTGTTAATGAATTTCTTGCAATAATAAATTTAAAGATAATAAAATAATCAAATTTTGAATATTAATAAATTAACATGCCAAAAAATTGAAAGTAATAAATGACAACCTACAATTTATGGGCATTCATATAAATCATATTCTTTAATAATTATCTGAACAAATCAATGAAATCAATATTCTCGATAACTGATATTATTATTCTGCACAATGCAAATCAAAAATAAATTGTTTTTGGAAAATGCGAAAAAAATTTAGAAATTGTAAAAATTGCAGTAGGCAGAACATTATACAAAGCCTGGGCGGCAGAATCTGATGAACAAATTGTCGGAAACAGCGTTTTCGGAATATAACAAATTCTGCCTTCCAAGCAAAAGTCACGGATTTCAATTTCGCCACAATTCAAAATTGGATAAACTTCTCCAAAGCCCAGTCGATATTCATCGATCTATTTGAATGTTTGACCGCCGAAAAAGGGGAGGGAGAGGAGTTTCGTCAGTTTATCAACCGGCACAAGCGCTTTTACAATCCGCATATTTTGTTCCTTTTTTTAGTTTTTCAACTTGGTGTTGGGGCAATACCGAGGGAAGAATAAATTTGATAAAAGAGTGATCTAGAAGGGCCAAGCACCGGTTGTGCTGTTAGAACAGCCATAATTTCAGCAATAACTAATCGAGTATGCTTGACTAATTTCTTGTTCGTCATGAGTTTTTTCTTTTAAATTTTCTTCGAATATTTAAAACTTGTTTTGATATCTTTGATAACTGGAAAAAAATCACCTTATTTTTTTTATTAAGCAAAAAGACTTATTGTGGTGCGGGATGGGCCGGAGGAAAGTGGTGGGATTTGGGCTAGTTGAAGGAATAAAAACGCCAAGAATTCACCGGATTTTATCAGCTCAAACTTGGGTAATTAAACCCCACATTTACATGAAATGTGGAAAAGAAAATGATCACCGGGGATTGAGATGATCACACAATTGACTAGTGGGGGACAATGGGGAATTGATCAACCGGTCAATTGGATGAAATAAAAAACCGGATAATTGTATGCACCGGGGGTCCCCAGAAGTGGATGAAGGTTGGATAGAGGATTTGGCCGGAGAAAGACGGATTTGAAATGTTTGATGTGAATTTTGGATGAGTGGCCAAAAAAGAGGTTAATGGATTGGACTGACGAATATCGATTGGTGACTTGTGTGGATTGTTGTGTTGTACAGAGTGAGGGGGGGGGGGTATAGGACGGTCGAGAGTGAAATTGTTGATGAGCGGCAAAATGCCTTGAATGTGGTCAATGTATGAGACTGAACTGATTTGTGGTGAAGAGCGGCGGGCTTATAAAGGGGCCAAAATTGTTTACGAGAAGGTGGGGTGAGCACAAATTGACTGACATATTTGATCAGTTGGGGGAGATGAGAGCGAAAATGTGCATGAAATGGGCAAAAATGGGGTGACTTACGAACAATTTGCCTCTCTTATCAAAAATGTGCACCTTTGTGCAAACAGGGGAAATTGGGCCAACATTTGGGGTTAAATCGAAACTTTCGATTTTTCGGATTTTACGAGTAAATCCGACATGCGGACGAACCAACCACCAGCACAGGGACTGCCCGAACAAGCCAGCGAAATGCCCCTATAGTGGAGTGAAAAAAAATGTGGGAACTCTGCTCACCGGCACGGCCAGGAAGGCGTTGAATTCATCTTCTCTTCTCAGAATAACGGTTCTGGTTAACAATAAACCTGTAGAATTCGTTCTCAATTCTGGGGCTGAGGCAAATGTCATCGATGTGAGGAGATGAACTATTCTCAAATCGAGGAAGAAGCACTGGCACTGATGTTCGCCGTGTAGAAGTTCCATATAATGATCTATGGACGAAATTTTTCGCTACTAACTGATCACCCGCTTCTCGCAATATTTGGGAGCAAAAAGGGAATTCGCCAATGCAGTGCAAATCGACTTCTCAGATGGTCACCAATTCTCTTGGCGTAAGACAGTCCAGTAGTCGCAGAGGGACCAGACCATCAAAAAAGTACAATAAGTACATTAGAATCGGCTGGCCTCGCGCAATCGGAAACGAAACAGCAGAGATAAAGCTCTACTGTACCGCAAAACCGACCTGAGGATTTTGAATATTCTTGAAAGATCCCCAAAACATTAAAGTGAATAATTTTAATTAAAATCATTTTTTCATTAAAGATTTGTCGGCATCAAAATAATTTTTTGTGTGTCTGTGGGTGCCGAACTGGACGCGCCGAACTGGCCCAGACCGCGTGTTCCGTGATGACGGGTGTGGATAAAAAACAGCTATCGTTCAAAAGTTTATGAAAATAAAAATGAACAATCTAGTTGCGGGTAAAGCCAAAAAATATAAAGAAATCGTTAACAGATTTCCAAACATATAAACATTCATTCAAATATTCCCCGAATTCGAATTCCCAATTTCCTGAACATTTGCCGCGGCATTCTCTTCCACAGAAGGATGAAATTGCTGWCGTTTAAATTGCCTTTTCCATCTAACCAAAGTGGCACTTCCAATTTTTAACATTTTAGTAATGTCCTTATCACTAATTTTAGYATTTTMGTWCTTAATTTCATAATAACTTTTCATCAATTCCTTTTGTTCGCTGTCGGAGTATTTATGTTTTGGAGCTGTAAAAGAATTTTAATTAATATAAATAAATAATAAAATAGGGCTTGAATTATTCACCGGTTTGGCCAAGTTTTCGTTTCCAATTGTAAATTGTTAGAAAAGTGAAGCCCAACTCTTTCGCGACAGTTTTATCTAATTCATGACGATAAGAGTTTTTGTATCCGGCCCGCTTTAACTCGGCTTTTATTTGATCAAATTTCTCTACAAAATGTTTACGTTCATTTTTTGGAATTCTTCGGCTTAAGTCTAATTCTTTTTTCCATTTATATATTTTTGTGCGATTGACTTTTAAATGTTTAGCAATTTTTTCCTCAATTTGTACCCTTTCTTTATCCGAATGTTTTCCTTTTTGCTTAAATTCTTCTTTCATTTCGTTGAAATTGTTGATAATTTTACGTTTTCGCTCATCTTCAGCAATATTTTCGTTTGAGGCTATTTCATTCTGTTCTTCCCCATTTTTGGCATTATCAGAGTAATCAAACTCTATGAGAGGTGGATTCTGATCAGTTGAATTGGGTTCAATTTGTTCAATTTGGGTGTTTTGCCGGTCGATTTGGTGATGGACATTTTGTGCAAAGTTTGTTGGCGGCATTTTCAAATCTTCGGCTTCATCTTTGTCCCACCAGCCTTCTCCGAATATTTCATCAAATGTTTTGAGTGGCGTTTCCTCCAATTTTACTTTTACGGATTCGGCTTTTTCGAGTGAATTTGATGCAAATAATGAGATTATAATTAAAATCCAAAATTCTTCCATTTTATTTGGTCAAAAAACCTCTAAATTTTGGGCATTTATATGAAATTCCAATTAATTTTTTACTGAAATTCGATATGCTACTTTGTCAATTATTTTTGTTTAAAGAAATCTGTCAAAAATTTTCTTAAATAAAGAAAATAAAATCACCAACTTTTTAAAATAATAAATAGTATTTTTATAAAAAATTGTTGAAAGTAATAGTGACAGCCCACAATTTAAATGTGCATTTATTATGTAAATTTTTAATAATTACTTAACTGAATCAATATTCCTGGCATTTCCTACTACACAATAATCAACATTTTATAAAAATGGCAATCGATTGTGAATCGAAAAATTTTTATAAATTACTTTATAAAGTCAAAACGATTAGCTCAGATGTTTACTGAAACTTGGAAATTGGTACTTTTATTTTGCTCAAAGCATCGCCAACGAATTCAAGATTAAGTAAAATTATTCGGAATCCGCCAGAATTCCTACGCCAATAATTCTGTCGAAAAATTTTGGTTTCGGTTCGGTTCGGTTATCCGAACCGAGAAATTTTCGGTTCGGTTCCGGTTCGGGTAACCGAAGAATCTCAGGAACCGACAACCTTAGCCCGTCTCAATATGTCCTATCCGTTATCCGTCCGTATCCGGATATATCTGCGGATATCCGCATGCCAGGCTTGCCAAAAACCCCAAAAAAATGTTTTAAAATTGACCAAATTCGGTCAATTTTTCCGTGAAAACCTTCAAACGTTAATCTTTTTTAGTTTCCCTTTCACAACTGGAATGAAATTTTATAAAAATATATCAAAAATTTAAACGTTTTCGGAAAAATCTCTGGCTTTAAGGGGGCATTTTAGCCCCAGAAAAAGTCATTTTTTAGGGCTGCATTTTTAGTTTGAAAAAAATTTGATTTTTGTTTTACTTAAGAATTTTAGGAAAAATTGCCTAAAATAGTGAATTTCTTCAAGAAAATTTCGGGAAAATGCCCTAAATATGGATTCATTATGGAAAAATGGCAAAATAATGTATGAATCTATTTTTGGGCTTCATCGCACCACCCCACAAATGATTTTCTCCAAAATGATCAAATGCTTGGATACAATTGAACAATCAGCAGTGAAATTAATGCAGACTATTAACAATATTTTCCTTAATCGTCTCGACATTTTTCTCCACTGAAAATAAGAGATTCGCAGAACGCATTTGACGAAAAGATGGATTAGCAGCTTTACCACCGATTGAACTGCTCGATCCATCCCTGTTTAGTGATGCAAATCAAAAAATCTTAATTTAATTGTAGCCGCCCATTTATTCAGCACACTTAGAGTTTTCAAATAATACCACATTTTGAAAAGAGTTGAAAGGTTGATGACAAGAAATACAACAATTCGTATATAGAAGCCTTAATGGCACTTTTTCTTAAAGAATTTAAAAAAAACAATTTTTAGTCACTTTGGAGGAGAGGGTTTTGAATTTTTTACTCAATTTGAAGATTTACAACCAAAAAACTTCAAATTGTACGAATCAAGGAGCACTATTTTCGGGAATTCTCACTTTTCCCTTAAAAAATGAGAAATTTAACAAAGTTCTACACGGAAAAATTATGGCAAGTATGGAAATATGGCAAAAAATAAGGCAAATTTGAAAGTTGCAAATTTTGTGCGCTTGTCCCCAAAACGGTGCGGAAAATGGAAAACAATAAAAACAAAAAATGCCCAAAATTGCTGCGCTTTTATCCAATTCCGAATCCAGGCCAAGCACAAATAGAGATGCATTTTTTTAATAACGTAATGCAACGGATACCCACGGTTGTCATTTATGCCATCCGCAGTGATAGTGGAGGCACTGATTATCAATAAATCCTTAAAATTCTAATGAATGTAAATATTTTTCAAATGAATAAAATTTAAGTTTTGTATGTTAAAAACATTTGAAATCGACATGTCTAAATCGGTTTTTTTCCAAATCAATGATCATTCAGACGCTCAATTTCTCTCGGGATACAGGCAGATTAATGGAGGAAACGTCAATGCAAAAACAGTCTTCATAACCGAATAGGGGTCTACGAATTGAAAGTCCTCCCCTTCTGGACACTACAACGCCGTGACGACGTATCAGCAGTTTATGTCCAAATTATTTGCAGGACTGCTGGACGAATTCGTTTTTGTGTGTGTGTGGACGATTTTTGATAGCGTCAGAAACGTGGGACCAGCATCTACAGGATTTGGGTTACTATTTTTCCTAACCAATCCAAATTTGCTCAAAAAATTAGACCCTTTTGTTTTGTAAAATTTGTAATTTTTAGGGGGTTTAATGGAAATATGGATTTGCACTACATAAGCCGTATTTAATAAAGAATAAATTAAATACAAATTTTGAACACCAAGGAAGTTGGAGCANACTCAACCCAAGAAATGATGGACACCGAGGACTCACCCAAGAAAATCCCAATCTTTTCATTGTCCCCTCTTCATCCGGTGAAAAGTTTGGGGCTGCAAGCTCGCGAGCTCCCAAACTTTTCCTTCAAACCCATCTCAAAACCTTCCCCCTCCCCTGGAAACACCGGGAAGTCCCTTACAAGTTCGGGCAGCAACATGCCCGGATACGAGGATCTCAGTCCCGAAATCATAGTACTGGATGACCCAGGTCCGGCCCCTTCAAAACTGCACAAAAATTCGGGACAAACCACTCCACCACCCCTGGCCACGGCAAATGTTCGGCTAGTTTCAGTTTTGGATTTCCCCGCCGACGACAAAACTGCCGAATCGATCTCCTCCCTCTCCTCTCCAATAAATTGGGAAGAAATAGTTGCCCAGGCATGGGGACTGCCCAATTCGAACTCACCGGGTCCMAGTCCGGAAGAAAAGGTAGAAAACCCCCCTCACACCAACCCAACTCCCTCCTCTCTCACCGAGCAAGTGCTGAACAGCACACTGATCTCTCTCCTCGACCCCACTGGCTCCTCAAACCTCCTCTCACCCCAGAAAAACACCTCCGCCCCTCCCCCCGCCAGTTCCCAAACATGTGCCAGTGCCCAACCCACCTCAAAAACTCAGGGGATTCATCGAAGGCCATCCCCAACACCATCCTCGCCCTTCGAAAASGAAGGCTTCTCCAACGGATCCTCAGGAAGTCCTCCCCCACACGCTGCCCCACCCCCGAAAGCCGTCAAATACCAAATTGCGCAACATTTCCCAATACTGGRGGCCGCAAAAGCTAGCCAGGGACCGGGACACGCTGAAAAATGGCCTGACTACCTCGTCCCTCAGCCAATTCAAGGGAAAACTCTCCTGAAWGGTGATTGCGTCTTTTTCTCCTCCTTCTGCTCCCTTCCCCAATCGGAATCCCGCATCCTGGCACCACCATRCACCACCCCGTCCGTGCGGGTCCGCCACAAAGGGGTGGGTACGCAGCTCTACAAAGAGCAGCTGCCCATCTACATGGTCCAAGGAATTGTCCTTAGCTCGAAAACCTTCAAAACATCCCTAGGAAATGACATCATTTTCACCCTAGTGACGGCCGAAGGCCTCCTTGAACCAAACTTCATTCCCTCTCCTCAACTCTCCAATCCTCTCGAAAAAGGTGTGAGGCTCTACATTTCCGTAAAAGTCATCCCGCAGGGCACATTAGTATCTGAATACCATACCCTCCCACCCAACTTTCCAGCACTTCCCGCTCTCCCCGCGTCTCCAGGTGACAACGACTTCGCCATCGCCATCGACCCCGACATTCCGCCGCCCAGGTTCGTTTTCCCATTCGTAGACCCTCCCTCACCTAGTGATCAGGAAGCATCCCTAAAAGCCATCTCAATTGCACTTAATGCCCAGGCCCATTTCCTCTCAGTAGTCCATAAGAGCACCTCAATTTGGACCAAACTRGCAAAAGTCTTAGAAAACTTCCCCACAAAAGCGACCGACTCAGTTCAAAGCACCCACCCCACCCCGTTCCTTCGCAGCAACTCAAAAACCTACACCTTCACCCACAACCCCCCAAATCTCACGGACTTCGTGAGGTTTAACAATGCCTGGAAACCTGATTCACTCCTCATTTGCAAAAAGGGGAACATAGTATGCGCCCAGGGAACAGTGCGACAAATCCAGCTAACAAATCCCAACCATCTCTCCCTCCAAGTCACTGTCAACCTTTCGGAGACAGAAAACCAGTTTTTGGACCGGGACACGGTCCTCCACCTTGAAATCCCGTCCTCCCAAAACCAATTACACCAAAGGGCAGGCTGCTTTGCCTCCCTGRACCCAGCCCAAATCGCRCGGCAGCAGACCCCYCAGGGCAGCATRTTCTCKCAAATACTTGGCTCATCCAACACCCACAAAATCTCCCCCACCCCGGAACTTTCATTCGCTTCTTTCGCCAAAACACTTATCCCGAAACCCAACCTGGGACAACTCGACACTCTGGACCTGCTCTTTAACCCCACCCCAAGCATAATTGCCACAGAGGCCGGCCCGGGCACGGGGAAGTCACAYATAATAATCATGGCCATCCAAAGAYATTTGGAACTGGGAAAATCCGTCTTGGTCACCACCCATAGCAACGTTGCCC
This sequence comes from Globodera ellingtonae, assembly GCA_001723225.1. NCBI lineage: Eukaryota > Metazoa > Nematoda > Chromadorea > Rhabditida > Heteroderidae > Globodera > Globodera ellingtonae. The sequence goes on along the minus strand of MEIZ01000088.1, from coordinate 166,616 downwards.
TCTGTAGGCTCGCCTCCGAAATCCTACCCAAACTGGCCGCCAACTCCAAAGCCCTCCTCCTACTCTCCGCTACCGCCAAAGAAAATTATATGCACCTCTTTTCACCCCTCCTCCCCAACCTCCTAGTTAAAACCATTGCTGACTTTTCCCCCCAATCGGCAACCCGGGGCGAGGCGAGCACAATCAAAAAATACAAAAGAAACGCCCTACAAGCCCCAAGGCTTGCCGATGAACGMACCACCGCGGAGATCTACCTCCGTGACATTGGACACGAAATCCCCCTCCTATTCGCCACACTAAGTATGTTAGAAGACATCCCCTCCACCCTTAAGCACACAGAAAGCGTCTTTATTGACGAGGCGGGGCAAGCTCCGACGAGTCAAGTAATCCACATCCTGACACGCGCCCCCAACCTCAACAAAATGCTGGCAGTTGGCGACCCCAAACAGCTCGAAGTCCGCACGGACGAACTCCCCGAAAACATGCGCCCGTACGCATTTGGGTCCCTCCTATCCCACCTACTCTCCCTCCAAAACGTTCCCCGCACAAAACTCACAATCTCCTACAGAGGGCATCCAATCCTGACCAAATGCCTGGCAGCATCCCTGTACGAAGGAAGCATAACCCCCGGAATCACGGCCGAAGAGCGGTCGTTAGTCACAAACTCGTCCTTCCCCCTTCCCAACCAAAACGTCCCAATCCTTCTAGTTGACCTCCCTGACCCCGACCACAAAGAGCAAACGTCTTTCTCAAGACTGAATTCCGCTCAGGCCAAAGTCGCACAGTACGTCTTAAACGCGCTGTGTCAGTCCCTGCCCCAAAATGCAAGCATAACCTGTTTATGCTTGTACTCAGCCCAAGTGAAAATGATCAAGGCCCTGGGAATGGTTAGGGTGCAAACCSTAACCGTAGATTCCTTTCAAGCCCAACAGTCCGACGCAATTGTCCTAATCACGACTAGGTCCCTTGCCACCACCCCGAGTGAAATGAGTCGGTCGCTCTACTTTATTAAGAACCCGAGTCGGGTTACTGTAGCCGTGTCGAGGGCCCGGCACTTTTTCGGAATCCTGGGAAACTTTAAAACTCTCATGGCCTGCAGGGCATGGGCAGACTTTCTCACAGAGGCCCAAACCCACTCCCCCGTAATTGGCCCCGAATTTATTTACCAAAACTTCAATTTAAGCATGCCAGCCAACCTCCCCCGTCGCCCCGCCCGCCCGCCTTCCCGCCCCTCCGTCCGTCCGCAACCCCTCCTGGCCATAAACACTCCCGAGCCGTTCCTCGACCCAAACCCCACCTCTACAGCTCGCCTCTCATCCTCCCGTCCCATCCCATCACTATTCGACATCGACTACTATGAACTGCTACATGTCTACCAGCAGCACTCCCAAGCTCCGTCCACCGCTCCTCCGCCCTCCCAACCTCCCCCGCCACCTTCCCATTCCATCCCGTCACTGCTCTCCGTCGCGGGCCTCCCCAAAAGGGAGATCATGCGTCCCAACACTTACAACCTCCGTTCCCGATCACGCTCTCAAAGCACTCTCCACTTAAACATGGACCGAAAACAAGGCACATAATTCTAACACAACACACACACATTGCACTCACATTTCCCGCACTCTATCACCTCAAGCCGCCCCGAAAACCTTCCCCCCTCACTGCCCATCCCTTCAGAATGTCGATCATCCCATTCCTGTCCAANAGGTGATAATCCATAAAAAAAAATTGAATTTTAGGCGTAGTATTTTTCCGTTTATTGGATTTTTGTTAAAAAAATTTTCAAAAACGCAATTTTTTGACATGTTTTACTTCCGCTGGTGGCAATTGGGTCGGCGGTGCCGATAGGGGCCCGCCAAGAAAATTTTGAATTTCTAACAAAATAAATGTACGTTTTAAAAGTTTGTTCTTATTTGCCAGTTGGCATCGCCGTGCAAAAATTTTGTTTAGCGATATCTTTAAAAAAATTGGTCCAAAAAAAATTACAAATTTGGAAATCAAAAGTGTCCGCCTATGGTTTGACAAAAACGGTTTCGGTTTTCGGTTAACCGGGTGTTGGCCAAAAACCGAAACCAAATCCGGGGATCGCAAAACTGGCCTAACCAAAAACCGGGACCCCCGGTTAACCGACCCCGCCCACACATTCTAATCGATCGCCATTTTTACAAAATAATTTAACAGGAAAATATTTACAAAATGTCAGGAATATTGATTTGGTCCCAGTTCTTATTGATTTGGCTGGGATAATTTTTTTTTAAGAATATGATTATATAAGAAATGCACATTTCAATTTTGGGCTGTCATATTAATTTGAGAAAAATGCTGTAACACAAAAATAATTGACAAATTTTACCATATAAAATTTTCTGTTTAAATTATAAAATTAATTTGATTGGAGGGTTTTATTTTTTAAGATTTTTTACATATATAATTGTCCCTAAATTGAGAAGTTTTGCCCAAATAAAATGGAAAAGTTTTTGGTTTTAATTTTGGTGGCATTTTTTGCAACAAATGCCCCGGACAAAGCCGAATCCGTACAATTATTTGATGAAATATTCGGAGAAGGATGGTGGGACAAGGACAAAGCCGAAGAATGGGATAAATTAACGCTTGAACAAAATTTACATCACCAAATCGATGGGCAGAACACCCAACTTGGACAAATTGAACCCAATTCAACTGATCATCTTGGACAAATTAAATCCAATTCAACTGACCATCTTGGACAAATTGAACCCAATTCAACTGATCAGAATCCTCCTCTTACAGAGTCTGATCACTCTGATAATGCCAATTCAAACAAAAATGTTGCTGAAGATGAGCAAAAACGTAAAATTATCAACGAATTTCACTCAATGAGAAACGAATTTAAGCAAAAAGGAAAATATTCGAAAAAAGAATGGATTCAAATTGAGGTGAAAATTTCTAAGCATTTAAAAGTCAATCGCAAAAAAATATATAAATGGAAAAAAGAATTTGGCCTATGTCGAAAAATGCATAACTTTGGGAAGAAAAAAAATGATCGAAAAAATTTGATAGAGAAATTTGAAAAAATGAAAGCCGAGTTAAAGCGGGCCGGACTCAAAAATTCATTTAAAAATGAAATTGATGAAACTGTCGCAAAAGAATTGGGCTTCAGTTTTGTAACAATTTACAAGTGGAAACGTGAACTTGGCCAGCCTGGGGAGTATTTAGAGCTACCCCACAGCGAACAAAAGGAATTGATGAATCTTTATTATGAAATTAAGGACAATAACCCTAAAATTAGTGACAAGGACATTGCCGAAGGGCTAAAAATTGGATTACGCACTTTGGGTAGATGGAAAAAGCAATTTAAACGACAACAATTTCATCCAAATTCTGTCAATAGCCATTCTGTGGAAGAAAATGCCACGGCAAATGTTCGGGAAATTGAGAACTCGAATTCGGGAAATATTTGAATGAATGGTCAAGAATTGGAAAACACCAAAACTCTATTTCGTCGGGCTGTATTCGCAGCAGAACGCGCTTCTAATCATTTTACGCGTCTCATGAATTAAATCCGACAATACAAAATAAAAAATCATACCTTTATCAATTACAAATAAAACTTTTAAGTCTTAGTGGCATATCGATATGGTGAAAAGACGATTCGTTCCCGGTCGATTTGTTCCACCCCGGTTCGTTCTTCTTTCAAATCAACCAAATCAAACATTTTCAATATCATTTAAAAGCTTACCACTAGTAGCACCTTTCAAAAGCAAGGTGATTGACCAAATCTCTAGAAAGTTATGGCCATAAAACGCTTTTGGATTTGAAAGAAGTTATAACAAAAAAACTTTAAAAAAGGGAACGAATCGGGGTTGAACGAATCGGCCGGGAACGAATCGTCCTCCGTCCGTCGAGATAATTAAACGGGAGCGCATTTTTCTAAATATGTTGAATTGGTTTGAATGATATCGTTTGATACAAATAGATCGACAACAATTCTGTTTCTTTTGCATTCATATAGAATTAATTGAAAAAATTATTTACACATTCGGGGATTAACCCGCACATTCACCAATGCACACTATTGTAAAAGGGTACGGTCAACCCCTCCCCCC
>MEIZ01000088.1:100463-128651 GCA_001723225.1 Globodera ellingtonae | reverse complement strand
AATTGTTGTTATTTCTGATTGAATTTTTCGTTCTTGGATTTTCATTTAAAAGTATCTTTTATAAATAATGAGTATCGATTTGTTGTGATTTCCAAAAACATTTTTTGGTTTAATTTAATTGTGTTTGAAAAAAGTTATGATAAAAAATAAGTGATGCAGGACTTTTGGGTCACCCTGTACATCCCGATACGATTTTTACAAATTCCTTCCTCTAATCCCGAATTATTGAGGAAATTTTGGTAAATAAAGACCGTCTTGATCGATCAAGATTTCGATCTAGTAACATTAAGCCAATGGAAAGTTAAACCAATAAATCTTTCAAAAAAATTTGAGCAGTGGCTAGAATTTAAAAAGTTGTAATTCTTTATTAAAAAGAGTCTAGAAATTTTTTGTATTTATAATTTTTCGTGTCGATAAGCCAGATTTTTGAAACAAGAATAATTTGATAGCAACTGGACGTAACGGCGGCCCATCCAGGGAGAGTTTATATCGGCGAAATCCTCAGTTAGAAAATTTGTTCTTTTTGTTTAAAAAATTTGGCGATCTGTCACTCTCACAAAACGCTGCCAAAGTAGTGGTCCAACAGCTCCACGTAGCGGTGGATGACCTCGAGGCACAGCAGCTGAACCACAACATTCTCGAGGTGGTCCTTTATTTAATGAATCTAATGAGGATTGCTTGCTCAGATCACACGAATCCAAAATCGTTGTCTGAATTTTATGGGTGATTAATGAATCCCCTGATCAATATTTGTTATAAAATTGTCTAGGTGAATGTTTCAAGCAAGCGGCCAATACTTCGAAGAAGTATCCAAAATTCAATGTTTAAGTTAATTTCAAACCCCAATCTAAGCTGTTTCAAATGCTGATTATGGTTGCCGGATCCCGAAGAATTTTAAACCCCGATCATGATTAATTTTTGATATACTGTATAATGCCAAACTCTGATCCCGATCAGTTTCCCTTTCATTTCAAAACACTGATCATGGGTTAATATCGGATCAATTTCGCTTGTCAAATTCAAGCTCTGATCATGGATCTTGATAAATTTCCCTTAACAGCATCTAACTCAGACCCCGATCAGTTTCCCTTATCAATTTAAAACACTGATCATGGGTTAACACGCGATCTTATTAATTATTATCACAGTTTGATTTGTGCCAAATCCTTATCCCGATAAATTTAAAACACCGACCCTGGCTACTTCTGATTCAACCCAACCCTAATCAACATGATCAATATCCCTATTCCAATCAGGTCTTGGTCTGCCTCTGTAAAATTTAAGGCTTCAAATAAGGCATGAGCAAATTCAATAACAATGAATGATCCACCTTGTCCGCTTATGCGACGTACCATTCCTCAAGCGCAATTTGATGTGAGATCCGAAGACGGTTTTGCATAAAATTATTGTGACTCCGTGAAAAAATAATGTATATAAATATATGTGAACAGAGTGTTGTGAATAAAAGGGAATACACATATGTAGGGTTGGCCAGGACCGGTAGGGACCAGTACTGAAATGTCTTTTCTGGGACTGAAATTTAGTCCCGGTTTTTTAAGCTCCGTTATAAATGGTGCCGATTTTTTCCCGTCCAACCCTACATATATATAACAAAAATCCGTGGCCTAATGGTTTGTCTTTTCGATTAGTCGTAAATTGTGTAAAATATCCAACTAATGAACGGGTTCAAATTGAGGCAAAAATATCAAATGGTTTAGGGGTTAGTCGCAGATTAATTTATAAATGGATAAAAGAATTGGGTCTAAAAAAAGAAAAAAAGTCAAAATTTTCTGAATTAGAAAAACGTCAAATTTTGAAACAATTTAATGGAATAAAAAGGAAATGTAAAAAGGCAAAACTCAAAAACAGTTCAAAAAATGAACTCGATGAGAAAATTGGAACAAAATTGGGCGTTTCTAGAGGAACAATTTATGAATGGAAGCGCAAATTTGGCCTTTCAGTCAACAATAAAATGTTTTCTGATGCAACAAAAATGGCAATTTTAAAGAAATATTCCAAAATAAAAAAAAATAACCCGAAAATGACTAATGCCGTTATTGCTGATATTTTGAACATATCATCAAGAAGCCTACGTCGTTGGAAAAAACAATTTAAAGATGAAATTAAGAACCTTTGAAAATATACATACGGACTTTGTAGGCCCTTGACTCAAAATGTTATTATCGTTTAGGATCGTATTATAAAATTGGTTTTATTTAGGGATTGAATTTTCTTTGATTGTTTCTTAAAAATATTAAATCTAAATAATAAGCAGGTCTAGAGGATTTTTAAGATCGAGATCTGTGAGTACTCAGATCACTTTCAAACCATGCCTATCGTGTAGAGCACCCTCAATTTATTCTTGTAAATTTTCGGCTTTTTTTAGCCCGCCCACAAAAGATTGTAAGTTTAAACGGTAATAGTGGCGATGGTCACCACCAGCCCATCTCTTTTTTTTTTTAAATAAAATTTTTTTTCAAAGTCGGCGAAAAGGTGTTTCTAGGAGTATTCGAGGTCGAGGAATCCGAATCTAACCTCGCAACTAATTCCGAACCCCGGAAATGATACTGCAATAAATCGATTTTTGACCCAATTATTATTTTTTTTAAGAGATGGGCTGGTGGTGACCATCGCCACTATTACCGTTTAAACTTACAATTTTTTTAAAGCCAGGCATTCATAGTTATTTTTAAAAAATTCTCTCTGTTTTTTTTTATTAAAATGTTTCGGCAGCTTTGAGCTGAGATATGATTTTTTAAACTCCCTGAGCAGTGGTTTTTCAAATGCATTTTTCGACCCTTCACTGTGTGGGCGGGGAAAAAGCCGAAAATTTACCAGAGTAGATCGAGGGTGCTCTACACGATAGGCATGGTTTGAAAGTGATCTGAGTACTCACAGTAAGGGATGTTCCCCTCGTCAGTCACATCCATTAGTGACTTTCCCACGTATGATTGCCCCCGGGGACAGTCCAAGTACTTAAAGGAGGGTAAAAAAGGCAATCGCAAGAGTTCCCCCGACCCCACTCGCGGCCATGTCATCCTATGGGCCCAGCCGCTTTACTTATTTTAGGACCGAAAACCCCAAAATTGGGTATAGAACCGAATAGGATCGTTAAAAAAGGACGAAATTGTCGATTTAAAACATGTTTTCGTGCATAACGCTCCAAAACAAAGCTGCAGGAAAAATAGGTAAGCCTAAACCTAGCCCTGGCCGAGATCGGGATTACGATTTTAAAAGCCGGGATCGGGAATCGGGTTGAGAAAAAGACCGGGTTTCGGCTCGCGGGGTTCCGCGGCAATCCTGTTCGGGATCTCGGCCAACTCTAATTTAGAACAAATTTTTTTCTGGTCAGCATAATGTATATATATCATCTGCTTTGCACATGATCACTCCACATTTGGAGATCAATTACAGATTAACCTATTTTCCAAAAAGAATGATCCACAGCATTTAGCAATCCGAGATGAACCCGATGTGCATGTTGACGATAACGAGATCAACGCCGTTCTCATAGTTTTTAATTAAGCATCATCTCTGTCAACTCATTTTTACACCATTTTGTACCAAAAAGAGAAAAGACGACAAATATAGCCTCAAACAAATTCGGGCTGGAATAACCGCAAAAACACAAACAAAACTAATGGATACATTTTTCCATATCAAAAGTTCCGTTTAAATTATAAAACTAAGTGTGACAAAAATGTTACGGATTTACGGAATAGCGAAATAAAACGTTAAATGGAAGCCGGAATTACGAAATGCCCAAAAAATACGGGAAACGGTACGGAACGGAACGGTCAAACTGCCGGATCCAACCCGGTTGATTAGGGTAAAAGGCCCGGACGAATTTTTCACGGCTATTCTGCGGAAACGGTGAAAATATTGAAAATTTAACGCAAAAAATTACGCACTTTGCGATACATTTTTGATGCGTATTTTCTTTATCGGTAGCTCCCCCCCCCCCTCCATTTGAAATTGCTTTTCAAAAAAATGTAACTCATTTCAATTTATTTAGGGGTTTTCGATCTCTTTCTCTATAGATGAGTGTAAAAATGAATTTTTACGCTTAATAAATGATAACACAAAAAGCACTAAAAATGCTTCCAGACAGATTTGTGAAGACAGTTTATCAATTTGAGTCCTTTAAAATGTTATCGTCATTATCCTATTAGGTATTTTATTGCGACTTCAATTTCAGAAATTGAAATGGAAAAAATTCCGTATTTATTCCGTAATTTTTTGCAAAATAGGGCACACGCAATCCGAAATTACGGAATAGCCGAAAAATACGGAACGGACGACATACCTGACATATTATATATACATATTTCTGGATTTTCTAAAGCAAAATAATTTGCTTGTACATAATTGTTCGCATTTTTAAATTAAAAGATTTTGGCTTTGAACGATTTAGAATATTGTTTAAAAGAATAAGCGAGTAATGAAAAGCCGATGTCCGATACCACATCTTTTTCCTCTCAACCAGGCCCCAGTCTCTGTCCCATCTTTTTCTCATTCATTTTTCTCTCTTTCTCTGTTCATTACTCCCTCCTTTTCCTCTTTCACTTGCCACTTTTCCCTTATTCTTTTCTTCTTTCATCTTTCTCTCACTCGACGCTAATTGGACAGCGCTGCACACCAGGGTTGTGTATCGTATCGTATCGTATCGTAAGCGTAAATATCGTATTTAGAGCCATATCGTATTGTATCGTATTTTCGCTAAAAATCACGCGTATCGTAATTTTTGACCTGACTTGGACCCCAGATTTGGGAGGGGGGTCGGAGAAATTTTTGAATTTTTTTACTCAATTTGTTAATTGCAAAGCAACCGCCGTATTATTAAAATTTCGGTTGAAAATCTCTTAACAATTGAGTCAAAAAATCAAATTCTCGGCGACGCCTTTGCATTTTCATGCGAATTTTTTAAGAATTAAAATATCGTATATCGCAGGGGTGCCAACTGTCCTTATTTATAAGATTTGTCTTTATTTGAGGCCTCCGTCCTTATTTTGTCCTTATTTTTGGGTTCCGGGAAAGTTTTCGAATTTAGTTGAATTTTGAAGGGTTGGCGTAATTTTTTTCAGACTAAAATTCCAAGCCCGAATTGTTGAGAAAAATTGTCGGTGTTGGTTAAAAACCCAAATTTCATGCAAAAAATAAAAATTTACTGCATTTTTGAACATTTTGTAAAGTGTCCTTATTTTTGCAAACAAAATGCCAGCAAAATCTTATTTTTGACCTTCACTGTCCTTATTTTGAAAAATTTTTGTTGGCAGCCATTGGTATATCGTGTATCGCATTTTGAGGAGCACGTAGCAAATGGTGCTACGCGCCGCAGCGGGCAGCGCATTTTTTTCTCTTTCTCTGTCAAAAGTCTCTGCATTTACACACTATTTTCTTCATTTCTCGCCACCTTCTTCACTCCTCAACCTCTTGGCGCATCGTCTTCACAAAACTCAAAGCTAGCGTTACTAACAAACACACAAACTTTATTATATAAGATTTTTACCAAAAAGTCATCTTTAGGGGTGTAAAAAAGTCTGGATTTTCGAGACCGAGTACCCGAGACTCGAGACCGAAACCCAAAAAACCCGAAAAATTTCTTGAGTCAAGACTCGAGACCGAGACTCTCGTGCATCATTACTGCTTTAATTAATTAGCCGTTCTACTTTGGAAGTGACGTAAAGGGCCCTCCCCCGACCTATCTACAGACACAGACCCGGATATCAAAGCCTCATCATCATATTTTCCCACAGGTTAGAATTCAATCCGACGGTTAGAAGAAATGACTCAAAAGCTGAAAATGAGCGAAACGTAAAATTTCGACAAATCCTCGCAATGAAAGACGAATTTAGCTTAAGTCGAAGAAATCCAAAATTAAAAGACATATACCTATATTATTTTTTTGATTTTCTAAGCAAAATAATATTAGCTGTAATTGTTCGCATTTTTTAATTAAAAGAATTTTGGCTTTGAACGATTTGATCTTTTCAGGAAACCAATAAAAGCATTTGATTAATAAACATTGACTTTATTGACAAAAAAAACTAATTTATTACTATATTATTAACATTTTCAATAGAATTTTAAAGAATTCTTAAAGAATTGCAGGCAATGAAAGTTTGGCTATTAATTATTTCATTCTTTGCTACGAATTTGATCAAGAATGCAAATTCTGTGGGCGAACGCGGACAAGAATCAAAACTTTACAAAACATTTGATGAAATATTTGGAAAAGGATGGGACGATGAAAGTAATGATTCAAAAGATTGGAACTGTCGTCATGTTAAAGAAGAAGTTCAAGACGGACAAGCTCCAAACACTTCTGATCAGAAAAAAATTGAGGCTGAAATATTGAAACAGAAATTTGATGAAATTTATGATGACAATTGGTCGGAAGACGAAAACAATTCAGCGACAGATCAAGATGAGAGTGTTGATGAACAGCAAAATGAGTCCAATGAATGTGAAAAAATTGAGTCTGATCAGCAAAAACGTGAAATTATTCAAAAATTCCGTGAAATGAAAGATAATTATCGGGAAAAAAACAAAAGCGCACATTCAACCAAAGAATGGGTTCAAATTGAGTCAAAAATATCAAATGGTTTGGGTGTTGGTCGCACAAAATTATATAAATGGAGAAAAGAATTGGGTCTAAGCCGAGAAAAAAAGTCAAAATTTTCTGAGTCCGAAAAACGTAAAATTTTGAAACAATTTGATGAAATAAAAAGTAAATTTAAAAAGGCAAAAATCAAAAGCGGCTCAAAACATGAACTCGATGAGAAAATTGCAAAAAATTTGGGCGTTTGTTCAACTACAATTCGTGAATGGAAGCGCAATTTTGGGCTTTCTGCCAGCAACAAATTTTCTGACGCAACAAAAATTGGAATTTTGAAGAAATATTCCAAAATAAAAGTGGAAAATCCGAAAATAACTGATGCCGTTATTGCTGATATGTTAAAGATTTCAACAGGAAGCCTACGTAATTGGAAAAAGCAATTTAATGAAGAAATTAAGAACCTTTGAAATAACGGACTTTGTATGCCCTTGACTCAACGCGAAGATGTTATTATTGTTTGGGATTGGATTATTTGAAAATTGTTGTTATTTCTGATTGAATTTTTCGTTCTTGGATTTTCATTTAAAAGTATCTATTATAAATAATGTAGTATCTATTTGTTGTGATTTGAAACTTATAATTTTTTCGTTTTGTCCTGCGCAACTTGCTCAAAAGGTATTTAAATTGTTTATTAAAAACAGTCTAGAAGATTGTTGAAACGAGAATAATTTGATAACAACTGAACGTAACGGGGCATGCAAGGAGAGTTTATATCGGCTAAATCATCAGATTAGCGATCGATGACATTTGATCTAAATTTTTTCACTTTTCGAAAGACATTTGTCCAGAAAATTGTTGTTTTGCTTTAATGAGGGAATTTTATTCGGATAATATAAAAAAAAAAAATACCATACCGAAGAATTTTTTTGGAATTTCGGTATTTTACCGAAATACCGTACCGAGCCATTTCTAAATACCGCGGTATTTTTCGGTATTTCGGTATTTTGAAAAATGGTTACTTTTGAACGATTTTGCTCAACTCGACACTAGTTTGGCGTAGTGGTGAGTGGTGTTTCTCTTGGGGAGTCAGATGAGTGTTCGGATCCGCACCGGTGAAATTATTATTTTTGATTTCGGTGAGCATTATATGGTGGGGAAAACAAAAATTTTACAAAGATTTCAGATTTTTGATAATATTTTAGTAGTGATGCACGAGAGTCGGCTCGAGTATCGGAAAATTTTGGGTCTCGTGCATTAGAGTGCGGCGCGGGATTGATCCCGCGCGGTATTTTGCGGGATCCCGCGCCGCAATCCCGCATTTTTTGCGATTTGCGGGATTTGCGGGATTAATCCCGCAAATCCGATCCCGCACGCGATTTTGATTTGTAATCCCGCAGCGGGATCCGCAATTTAGGTGCGGGATTTGCGGGATTGAAAATTGTTWGTGAATAATGCTAGTTTATTCAAAATTAGCATTGACGTTTTGCCAAATCTTTAAATTTAAAAAGACGATGCTCACAAATTACACAAGTGGAGTATCATAAGAATTGAATTTTTAATAAAAAATGCCAATATCGTCTGGTGTAGTGGTGAGTGGTGTTGGTCGGAAGTGTTGGGGGTGGATGTTCAACCCCCGACTGTTCAAATTGCATTTTATATCTTTTGGTGAGGATTTGTGTGGAGGAAACGATTTCTTAAATTTTTATGATTTTTAAAAAGTTTTTAGGCCGCTTTTTACAACTTTTTGGAATTATCATTTTTTGGTTGGACGAACTTACAAAACCATAGGGGACCTTTATTTTACCTATAAATTGGTAAATAAATGGAGTCAAAAAATTAAAAAATAGCCGTATTTGTTGCAAATCTCTTAACAAATTGAGTAAAAATTCCAAAAATTTTCCCCGGCGGCGCCTATCGGCACCGCCGACCCCTTCCTCAGCCCCAGCAGCAGAATTGAAGCCAGAATTCTCAAAAAATTTGATGCTGAGGCAATCGAAGTTGAAGACAATGAGGAAGACATTTTTGAATAATAAAAAAAATTTGGTTCACCCTTGACCATTACAAAAAAAAAAATCCCCCCATTGTCAATCTCGGTTAATCCCAATCCCGGTTTTCCCCAAAAATCCCGGTCCCGGTCCTAGTTACAAGTAGTCTTGGATAAATAAGAGCTAAATGATACAAATTGAACAATTCGGTCCAGTTTGAAAGGTGTTTTGATTTTTTTGGTAAAATTTAAAAATCCTGCAATCCCGCGCGGGATCCCGCAAATTTAAAATGCGGGATTTGCGGGATTGCGGGATTTGCGGGATTAATCCCGCAAATCCGATCCCGCACGAGATTTTGATTTGTAATCCCGCAGCGGGATCCGCAAATCCGGTTTTGCCGCACTCTATTAATGGTGAGTAATGCCTGGGGCTGTGGGTTCGAACTTCGAACCTCCGACTGTGTAAATGATTTTTTTTCTCTCTTTTTATGAACTTTGATGGTAATTTTAAAAATATTTTAGATTTTTATTTTTATTTTTTGAAGGCATAGATATTATTTATTTTTTCTTTAAATTGAGAAAAAATCATAAGGGGTGGGTGGGGTGCTTTTTGTTTTCTAACATTTAAAAACCAAGACCAATTATTTAAAAACTCTCAAAATCTTCAACCCGGGCCCCTCCCATTTCTAAAAAGCTTCAAAAAATGGTTGCAAATCTCTTAACAAATAGAGTCGAAAATTCAAAACTCGGATAGAACAGTTTACACTGTTCATTGTTGACGTCTCCAAAATTCAAAAAGCAACCAACTCGCAATGAAAGACGGACTATTCAATAGAAAAATAAGGGAAAGATGTTGGATCGAAATGGGATGGACGTTCTTTGGGGGGAGAGGGGGTGACGCAGGGGCATTTATATGAATTTTGCCAAAAAAAATTTGAGGGGGAGGGGGAATAAATACGTGGAAATAATCTGCAAATCAATTTTATTGGCCACATTTTCAACAAAATTAATTTTATTACCAAAAGATTTAATTGTTAATATTTTTTAAGGTAAATTTTAGTAATAAAAATGAAATTTTGGCTATTAATTATTATTTCATTATTTGCAACGAATTTAATCAAAAATGTTAATTCTGTGGACAAAGGCGGACCAAAACTTTACAAATCATTTGATGAAATATTTGGAAAAGGATGGGACGATGAAAGTAATGATTCAAAAGACTTGAACTGTCGTCATGTTAAAGAAGAAGTTCAAGACGTACAAGCTCCAATCACTTCTGATCAGAAAAATATTGATGAAATATTGAAACAGAAATTTGACGAAATTTATGATGAAAATTGGTCGGAAGACGAAAACAATTCAGTGACAGATCAAGATGAGAGTGTTCCCTATATAAGAAATTTCTACCCCCTGAGTTTACTTAAAAAGAAAAAACTTTCGAACCAGGCTTCAGATCAAAAAACTGTTTTCACAACACCCCCTATTTTTTGGGGTGCCCGATATGGGAAAAATATAGAATCAAAGTTAGGTTCAGGCATTTTCGAGAAAAGCCCGAAAAATGGTCGAAAAATGCCAAATTTTTTTGACCACCCCCCACTGTTTGGCTCCCAACTCGGCGGGGAGTACCCAAACCGCCAATGGAATGTTTTAGAGGGCACATCTACAGACCCAGGGCTTTCGAATGAACTATTGATGGGGCGGATCAGACAAGTTTAAAGTAGAGATGTGCTCCGAACAAACTCCAAAAAATGTTCGAAAAAGGGAAACGGGTGGGGGTAGGTGAAGGAAAAATAAGGGAAATACCCAGTTCAATCGGTAGTGTAGTGGTTTAAGCACTTGGTGTACATTCGTGATTGTGTTGGATCAATTCCCGAGTCCAAAATTGTTTTTTCAAAAAATTATATTTAAAATAAAAATTATTTTAAAGACAACTTTTTAATTTAAAAATTTTTTTAATAAAAAGAATTCAATTGTTTTTTAGCAGCATTTTTATTAACAAAAAGTTAAACAAAGAAAAGAAGAGAGTAATAGAAGGGGAGGTGGAAGGAAGAGATGAATGGAGTGGAAGAAAGGAAGAGAAGAARGGAGGAGGAGGGWGGAGAAGGGAGYCAGTTGAAAAATTGAAAAATTAAATATTTTTTTCACTATTTAATTTAAACCCCTTGCTGTGAACAGGTGGTTTATTAAATCCCAAATAAGGAGGGAAAAATAAAAAAGTAACAYKGTTAATGCAGAGTTTTGGAGAAACAAGGGCGGAGAAAAACACAGAGCTTAAGGGTAATAGCGAGAGATTTTAGTAGAGATTCATTCAGAGATTTAAAGTTATGATCTGAGTTTTTGAGAAACTCCCGAAAAAGGATCGAACTCAGAGCGGGGGGGGGGGAAGGAATTCTACGAAAAACACTGCGAAAAAATGAGAGAGAGCGTGAGGGAGAAAAGAAAACAAAGGAAAAATAGATAGTACACGGATTGTTCCTTTTCTCTTCCCTGTTTTGCACCATTGCAATCATTTGTTTATTAAATGTGATAAAGGATGGTTTAACATTGTTTTTACGTACTTTGTGCTGTGTTTGTTATTCTTCTGCACAATCAATCAATTCTTATCTTATGCAAAAATTTACTATATCGTTTTTTTTCAATTGTGTGGTTTCAATTTATCAACGACAAATATAATTCAGCGATTTACACCTTTTTTCTCTTTTTAGTCTTTGTGTAGCCTTTTTCAACAGTTAGACAATTTCTTTAGTTGATCTAATACCGAAATGATTAAATCGTTTAGAATTCAGCGATAATTTTCTTAAAAATGCCTTCAGCAACACGCAAACGAAACATTTCTGATCGTCTGCGTATGCAACAAAACCGAAGTTGTGCAGAAGACTTAACCGAAGCAGGGGCGTCTACCTCAGAAGCAGCAAACACTTCCAAAAAAAAAAGAGATGTTTGTGCCAAGGTACGACCTGATCAGCCATGCTCATCAAAGAAAACAGAATTCGATCAGGAGCTAGCTGAAATTGAGCAGGGGTCGGAAAATGCTCTTTCAACAGACTCTGAGTCCGATATTGAGCATTGTGTTGGTGTCAGCTCGCAAAGTGAATTTATAATTTTTACCAGTCACATTGCCATTTAAAAAACATGATTTTAAAGGAGGTCGGCCTCAAAAACGCAATGTGACAGGGCCTGGAAGACGCTGTCAACTTAAGAAAACTTCAACAACTCCCTTGATTTTTAAAGACAAGCGCGGCAGGGGCGCCACTCCCAGTTTGACCCCACGACGAAACAAAGTGATTTATTGTTCTCRTATAAGKAAAAATTACTGTAAATTCTTTAAGTTAAATGAAAAGCACGTGCAGAGCCTTGAAGAAGAACATGCCAAATTGCTTGCGCATTACATCAAACAATCTTGGCCCTTAACGCCAAAATGTTTTTCTGCAAATTTATCATTTAATTCTTTTCCTTTTAGCTAAGCGCTTATGGACAAGATGTTGCAGGGGCGGTTGTGATTGCGCTTCATTTGAACAGTGCCAGCAGAATGCACAAGCTTACGTTGCAGCCGTCCAGTACAACAAGGCCCACGGACCACCAACAATCCGCCCCAGAAAGTTAACTAAACTTACACGCCAGTGTCATTCTAAACACCATTGTGCTTCTGCAGTGGCGAACCACAAGGTTGGTTTAAATTTTTTCCTTCATGATTTACCCCCATTTTTAATTGAGATTGATTATTATGACTGTGGCCAATTTGGTGCGGTAAAATGTGGACATTGTGGCGCACTTCAACTCCGCAACGAGGCTACAGCTGTCAAGCAGGGGCGCCAATCGCATTGCTGCTCCAATGGTCACTGTCACACCGAGCAAATGAAGGCCGACTACGCAGAGCTTCAATCCCCGCCTACTCTTTTCAAGGAGTTGCTAGAGGCAAAGGACGAAACATTGCGCGAAGAATTTTTTAACAACACAATGCCATTGAATAATACTTTTGCCTTTGCTTCAGTGCACAGCGAAAGAGCGCCTGAAGAGCAAATGGCCGGCCGTAAGGACACGGTCAAGTACAATGGTCTGTTTTGTATTTGATTTCGCTATATTTTTTTGTTTAAGGCGAGTATTCGTTTCAATTCAGCGATCTTAAAGCTGTGCAGGGGCGACGACCAACATTTGCGCAAGTGTATACATTGATGCCTGAGGATGCTCAACGATTGCGAAGTGAAAACATTAATGCCGTGCTCCAGAAACAGATTAAGCGCGAAATTGTGGACACGTTGGAGCAGTTAATGCGTGCAAATCCCTATGGCCAAGCTTTTACAACTGCAGGGGCTAAAATAGCTYAAGCAACACAGAGGAATAGAGGAGAACTTCCCCTATTCCGGGTATACTGTTGATTCTTTCTGAACTGATTTGAATTTAAGATTGTGCTGTTGACTGACCGTGACCTGAACACMGATGCGTTCAAAAATCGGCCTGATTGTACGCTGATTGAACGCYCAGGCGCACCAACCGCCAAACAAGTCGCCGTTGTTTGGGTCCAAGAAGATGGATTGGCSCCGGAAATAAATGGTAGGCATAAGAGATAAAGACCAAAAGGRGAATATGKYATTTTTTTTAGGCTTCTGGGTGTGTGATAAAGCCGGAAAGATGCGTGAATTGAAAAGTGGAATGCCTCAGCTCGACCCCTGCTGRTTTCCGCTGCTGCATCCAAAAGGCACTCCTGGATGGAGATGGTTTATCAAAAAACAAAACACCTYTCTGCAGGGGCACCATGTACTTTTACCTTTTGTTTCTAATTAATTCACGAAATTTAAGCTCCACAAAGGCCTTTCTGGAACGTCTGCTACTGAAGTCCATTTGGATGCAGCAGGGGCGGAAGAAATTGAGCCTGTGGWGCAAGAAATAGACCGAGAAGACGAATCTCTCTTTGATTGGGGCATTGATGAGCAGCAGGGCGAACAAAATCAGCTAAATGTTGTACTTATTATATTGGTGTTTATTATTGTATGCTTTATTCCAGGATGTAGTTGATGCTGCAGACTGTGTTATCGAAGACGAAGATGCGGAACCACAATGGCCGAAAAAGGACAAGAAGAAATCTGGGCCTGAAGAGAACATATCAGAACGGCAGTTTTACCGATACAGGCTTGCGTTGCGTGAGGCTAGCAGGGGCGCCTTCCATTGGCTTTGGTATGCTCGCCGGCTTGCTGAATTCTTTGTTATTGCTGTGCTGAATCGTATTGAACGGAATGAAATGAACCATCTGAAAGCACAGCAAATGAAAAAGAATTATCGCCATATTCTGGCCCGAGACTTCGTCTTCGCGCTAGAACAAGGCCTACAGCGGCAGGGGCAAAACGCAAAGCTAGGAAAAATATTCCTAATGCCTCAGACTTTTGCTGGATCACGTCAATACTATCAAAAAAAGTACGCGGATCTGATGACACTCGTGCGGCATCTAGGCAATCCAACTTGGTGTGTTATTTAATACGCTTTATACCATTTACCCCATTTAATTGTTTTAGGTTTGTCACTTTCACCGGAAACCCAAATTGGCCGGAGATTACAGCGGCTTTGCAGGGGCGACAGCAATATACTCATCGTGCAGATATTGTTTGCCGTATTTTTATGGATAAGGCTACTGAATTCATCAAAGACGTAGTCGAACGAAATGTCCTTGGYAAGGTAGCCGGTTGGTGCTATAGCGTAGAACACCAAAAGCGTGGTATGTAAAATTTGGGTCGCTAATATATTATGCTATCTTTGTTAGGCATGCCACACATCCACATGCTTCTGATTCTGGAAAAGCAGGGGCGAATCACGACGCCAGATCAAGTTGACCAATTCGTGAACGCACGTATTCCTGCTCTTCCATCAGCAGATGATCTGACAKCTGAGGCTAACCAACAACGTCGCCTATGGCATTACGTCACAACCATGATGTTACACGATTGTAATGCTGCTTGCTTGGACGCCAGTGAAATTGGGAAACCGCGTTGCCGCAAACATTTTCCAAAGCCGTATTCAGATCGGACCGAGTTGTCGGGTTAGTTTGCACTACTTCCTTCATATGCGCATTGTTTGGCCTTTAAGAAGTTCGCTACACAAATTACATCCGCCTTCCTGCTGAGCATGCGGACGCTGAACTTTACGCAGGGGCGCCGGCTGCAACGCAGGAGCTGCCAATTAATGATCATTTGCTCCCCGAGGATGATCCGGCACGCGATTGGAATGAGATACGGTATCAACGAATTCCAAGTGAAGCTCGCGTTTTGCAGGGGCCAGCTCCAGAGCGTACATTTGTATGTAAATAGAGTACCCAATTGTTAAACACGGTATACGTTTTAGGAGCTTTGTGGCCTCTCATACATTAAGAAGAACAAACGTGGCAAGGCTCTTCTGCAAATGGATGATAGCCGGGTTATACCGTATAACCAGGCTCTCCTTCTCAAATACGGCTGCCACATCAACGTGGAGTACGTATTTGGGCAAAAGGCTTGCAAATATATCTTCAAATATTTGCTTAAAGGTAAACTTTTTTGGTGTAAAATCTTTTAATAATTTTAAATTCAGGGTTTGAGAAAGCCTTCGTTAAAGTGCTGCAACCGCGCAGGGGCGCAAGCTCAGAAGACCCGGAAACGTATGATTATGACGAAATAGCTGCGACGTTCAAGGTCCGCTATATGACGTCCATGGAAGCATACCTTCGCATGCATTCCTACAAGATTGTCAGGCTTTCACATCAAGTTTACTCGCTAAGCATCCATGATGAGCTTGGTCAGACCATTGTCATTGAGGAAGGCCATGAGGAGCAGGGGCGAAATAAAATCAATGCTCATACGCGACTGACAGCTTTTTTTGAGCTGTGTTCATCCGATCCGGAAGCCTCCAATTTGACTTACGACCAAGTGCCATACCGCTTTTAGTAAACATCAAGCCTGTTTGTAACTTTATAAAATTATTTGTTTAAGCTGGAACCAAAAACAACGGCAGTGGGCGAAACGCAAAAGACCATTGGAATCTGAACCCGAAAAGGCGCGGATGTTTGTCCGCGTTTATACTGTTTCACCGAAGCGGCATGAATTGTTTGCCATCAGGTAGCTTAACTTCGAGCATTTAAATTACTTTTAACAATTAAGAGCGTTGTTGCTACACAAAAAAGGGCCCAAAAGTTTCAAAGATTTGCGAACTGTTGATGGATATGAACACACAACATTTGTTGAAGCAGCCATACGACTCCGTCTATTAGAAAGTGATGAAATCTACGCAGGGGCGATGCGTGATGCCTGCGACGACACAATGAATCTAAATCGCCTTCAACATTATTTTGCGATGCTGATCTTTCATAGTCGTCCTTCTGATCCTCAGACGCTGTTTGATAACTTTTTGGACCAAATGCGYCCTCACAGAGCAGGTGTTGATTCTGATGATGTTATACGCTCGAAGGCGTCTCGCAGGGGCGAAGTAATGCGGAATATTGAATATTATTTCAATTGCATGGATACTTCATGCAGGTAATTTTAATGTTTATTTTAAGCTCAGTTTCACATACTTAAGRGCCATGGGCCTTCTGGGTCTTCCTAACAACTATTCTTTCGAGCAACAAGCTCAGKAATTGAGTGAAACATCGATCATGGACGGCTTTTACGGCAWCGAAGAACGTCAACGAAAAACGTTGAAACAGGTTGCCGTCGAAGGCATTCACCGTCTCAACAGCGACCAACGYAAGGCATTTGATCGTGTGGCGGACGCAATCTTGGGCAGGGGCAAAGAGCGTTATTTCTTCATTGAAGGAGCCGGTGGTTGTGGTGAGAGCCCTTTTGTATCAGACATAATTGTTTCAACGTAGGAAAAACATTTCTGTACAACACTATAATTCGATGGTGCCTTGCTGGAAAGCCAAACATAGATGATGTACATTCGCGGCAGGGGCGTAACATCGTGCTTCAAAGTGGCTCTGTTATATCCGCTGCAAGCACAGGAATTGCTGCCTTACTATTGCTTGGTGGAGGCACTGTACATCGTCAATTTTCCGTTCCTAATGACATCAATGACAATACACCACCACAAGTGGCTTTTGAATCTGCAAGGGCGCGGCAGCTGAGAGCAGTTGATCTGATCATTATTGACGTGCGGCTTCTCTTTTATTACATAAACAGTTATTTTTAAGGAGATCAGCATGCTGAGCAATAAGTGCTGCGTTACATCGACAAAGTTCTGCGTGACGTGTGCGCTGCAAACAAGCCGTTTGGCGGAAAAGTCGTTGTACTAGGCGGTGACTGGAAACAACTAACACCTGTTGTTGAGCACGGCACGCGCGAAGACCAGGTGCAAGCAAGCATCAAAATTGATCCGCTTTTTGCGGACAATTTTAAACAACTCAGGTTGGTTCCACATTTCTTCTCCTATTTTTCTTTTTACAGCTTAACTGCAAACATGCGAACCGCCCCAGGCCAGGAGGACCTTCGCCAATGGCTTCTGCAAATCGGCAATGGCCTTCATCAAGCTGCTACCGGCGACGAGCAGGGGCGCTCAGCGAAACTACTTCCTATATCAAAGGAGCTTGTATCAGCCAGTTTGACAGAGATTATCGATTTCTGCTTCCCATCTGCTATGTTTGAAGACCCAAAAAGTCACGGCAAAATTATTAAGAACAACGRCATTCTATGCCCTACAAACATCGATGTTCAAGTCATCAACGACGCAGCCATGGAGAAAATCGCAGGGGCGGCAGTAACCTATTTGTCGATTGACGAGCCCTTGGAACCACAAGAAGAATTTGGCACCTTTCGGTCCGATTTCAATCTTGAGGCTATCAACAATGAAACGCCTTCCGGGATGCCGCCACATAAGCTAATTCTAAAAGTTAACTGCATGTTATTGARAATCTTTAATGTTAAATCWTTTTGAGGAAGGGRCGCCGGTCATGTTAATCAGAAACCTTGACATCACTAGCGGGCTCTGCAACGGCACAAGAATGCAAATCGACCACATGACCGACGCAAATTTGTATTGTCGCCTTCTAACCGGTCCTCGTAAAGGCCAAGAATACATCATTCCTCGTGTCAAATTCGAGTATGGGCAGGGGCGCTATCACAGAGGACTTCGTTTTCGGCGCATACAGTTTCCGGTCCGACCATGCTTCGCGATGACCGTCAACAAAGTGGAAATGCATACCTTTTTTTTTTGCCAATATGTCAGTTAAGGCACAAGGGCAAACGCTTCAAAAGATGGGCCTTGTGCTCAACGGCCGGCAATGCTTTTCGCATGGGCAAGTGTATGTGGCAATGTCCCGAGTTACGACGCTTGAAGGCATTCGTGTTTTRTCACCGTACACCAGCAGGGGCAAAGACGTGTTCATTAACAATGTTGTCTTTCATGAACTGCTCAACGATGCGGTAATTCCACCTCGCCCTCTACTTGAAGCAATAGAAAACCCCTCAGATATTGACATTCAAGAACTTGACTTGCCGTGTTAATTTTCCTTTTATTATGCATTAAATGTTTTAATCAAAATTTTATAAGCCCTTGACGGCATTTTTTCGGCTATACGATCACTCGTATATGTCTACAAACTTATCTAAACAGTACGCTTGAGTGCTTATTTGAAAAGCCCCAATGTGTTGGTGTGCCCTCCAAAATATTTGAAGAGCGCTTTCAGTACTCATTGCAATGTTGGGAGTGTTCAAGAAACTTACTAATTATTCGATCATTTTCAGGATTTTTGTCAAAAATGCRTAAACCTTACGCAAACCAAATTAAATCTCTGAGTGGATCTCTATTGAAATCTCTCGCTATTAACCTAAATCTCTGTGCTTTTCGCCCACAATTTCTCCCAAATCTTTGTATTTTTTAACCCTATATAATTAGCATTTAAAAAACCTAAAAGGGAAATGTGATAAGGGGAAAATGTCAAAAGGGAACATTTAAAAGGATTAAATGTCAAAAGGCCGCCAAAGGGTTAAATGCCGCGCGAAGCGCGCCTAGACTCAGTGTAAAATCGCCTTGGCGATTTCAGTACCAAAAAAATTCCAAATTAACAGTGCCCACCGGGCACTGGTTGATGAACAGCAAAATGAGTCAAATGAATGTGAAAAAATTGAGTCTGATCAGCAAAAACTTGAAATTATCCAAAAATTCCGTGAAATTAAAGATAATTATAAGAAAAACAGAAAATATCCAACTAATGCACGGGTTCAAATTGAGGCAAAAATATCAAATGGTTTAGGGGTTAGTCGCAGATTAATTTATAAATGGATAAAAGAATTGGGTCTAAAAAAAGAAAAAAAGTCAAAATTTTCTGAYTTAGAAAAACGTCAAATTTTGAAACAATTTAATGAAATAAAAAGGAAATGTAAAAAGGCAAAACTCAAAAACAGTTCAAAAAATGAACTCGATGAGAAAATTGGAACAAAATTGGGCGTTTCTAGAGGAACAATTTATGAATGGAAGCGCAAATTTGGCCTTTCTGTCAATAATAAAAAGTTTTCTGATGCAACAAAAATGGCAATTTTAAAGAAATATGGCAAAATAAAAAGGAAAAATCCAAAAATGACTGATGCCGTTATTGCTGATAAATACGATACGCCTAATTTTTTTGCAATTTTATCATCAAGTTCGCGCATTGAAAGATTTAAAAATGCTAAAAACAGGCCTTTATAATGCACTAAAAATCCGTTCTAAATCAATTGAGATGTTATTTATGAGATCTCTTTTCCGGCATCTGCATAAAAAAGGTTTTTCGCTAAAAATGCCATACTAATAATAAATGAACGGATTTGTAAAAACTAGTTTATTACTAAAATTATTAATATTTTCAATAATTTAAAGAATTCTTAAGGAATTGCAGGCAATGAAAATTCGGCGTTTAATGATTATGAAATATATGGAAAAAGTTGGGACGCGGAGATGCCGGAATTTACAGAAACCAAAGAATGGCATAAAATGGAAACACAGACAACAGAAGTTGAGAATAAATCAACTGATCAGGACAATACAAATCAAAGCTTTTCTGATCATTTTGAAAGTTTTGTCAATAGAAAAATAAAGGAAAGCTTTGATGAAATTTATGATGAAAATTGGTCGGAAGACAAAAACAATTCAGCGCCAGATCAAGATGAGAGTGTTGATGAACAGCAAAATGAGTCCAAGAATGATGACAAAGATGAGAATGGGTATTCTTTATCAAAGGAACTCGATCAAAGAGCCCAAGTTAAAGTTCATTCTGATCAACAAAAACATGAAATTATTGAAAAATTCCGTGAAATGAAAGATAATTATAAGAAAAACAGAAAATATTCTAGAAATGAACATACTCAAATTGAGTCAAAAATATTAAATGGTTAGGGTGTTGGTCGCTCAACATTTTATAAATTTTTTATTAAGAAAATTGAAGCAAAATTCAGGAAGATATGATGAATTTTTTTGATAACAGATTTGGGGTTTTTTAATCCTTGAATTCAAATATTTCCCAAATTCGAATTCTCAATTTCCTGAACATTTGCCGCGGCATTCTCTTCCACAAAATGTCCATTGATAGAATTTGGAAATTGCTTTTTCCATCTACCCAAAGTGCGTGATCCAATTTTTAACATTTTGGCAATGTCCTCGTCTCTAATTTTAGGCTTTTTGTTTTTAATTTCATAATAACGTTTCATTAATTCCTTTTGTTTGCTGTGGGGATGTTTATTTGATGCTGTAAAAAAAATTTTTAATTAATATAAATAAATAATAAAATTGAGCTCAAAATACTCACCGGTTTGGCCAAGTTTTCGTTTCCATTTATAAATTGTTACAAAACTGAGGCCCAATTCTTTTGCGACAGTTTCATTTATTTGATTGGGATAAGAGTTTTTGAATCCGTCCCGCTTTAACTCGGCTTTCATTTGGTCAAATTTCTCTACCAAATTTTTACGTTCTTCTTTTTCATAGAACACTTTTTGCCTTAAGCCAAATTCTTTTTTCCATTTATATATTTTTATGCGATTGATTTTCAAATGTTTAGCAATTCTATTCTCAATTTAACCCATTTATTTTGCCGGCAATTTTCCTATTTTCTTAAATTCGTCTTTCATTTCGTTGAAATTGTCGATAATTTTACGTTTTCGCTCATCTTCAGCAATATTTTCGTTCTGTTCTTCGCCATTTTTGGCATTATCAGAGTGATCAGACTCTGTGAGAGGAGGATTCTGATCAGTTGAATTGGGTTCAATTTGTCCAAGCTGATCAGTTGAATTGGGTTCAATTTGTCCANAGAGTGATCAGACTCTGTGAGAGGAGGATTCTGATCAGTTGAATTGGGTTCAATTTGTCCAAGCTGATCAGTTGAATTGGGTTCAATTTGTCCAATTTGGGTGTTCTGTCGGTCGATTTGGTGATGGACATTTTGTCCAAAATTTGTTGACGGCGGCGTTTTCAAATCTTCGGCTTCATCTTTGTCCCACCATTCATCTACGAATAATTCGTCAAATGTTTGGAGTGGCAATTCCTCCAATTGGACGGATTCAGCTTTTTCCGGTGAATTTGTTGCGATGAATGACACCAAAATTAAAATCCAAAACTCTTCCATTTTATTTGGGCACTCTGAAATTATTGACTTTTTATATTGAATTCCAATTAATTTAATAATTTAGACGGAAAATTCGATATGGAAAAATTTGTCAATTTGTTTTGAAGAATTTTACTCAAAAATTTCTTAAATTTAAGAATAAAAATTAAATTTTTAAATATTAATAAATGTTATTTAGCTTTGACATAAAATGTTTAAAAACAATAAATGACAGCCCTCAATTGAAATGGGTATTTATTTATCATATTTTTTTAATAATTATAGCACCCGAATCAATACTCCAACATCTCATAATATTTTTTTTATAAAATAACGATCGATTGTGAATAGCCCAAATGAAAATATTTAAAAAAATTAGTAATTAATTGAAAAATTTAAGTTTCCTTTTCCATGTCCTCCCTTATTTACTTCTCGGCTATTTTGTACAATAATTTAATCTTCGCGTTGATTCTTTTGATTTCATAATATTCTTTTAGTTTTCCATTCTTTTTTTTTTTGAATGGAATTTTAAAATTGTTCTATAACCGACGCCGAAATTCTTCAAAATTTTGCATTTTATTCTACTCATTATGTGAATGTTTTCTTTTTTGTTTTCTGTAAATTTAATATATTGCCAACAATTTCACGCTTTTGGTGATCAGAATAAACATTTTTGCGTCTTTTTATGAGTTTTGTGCCAGGGTCGCCATTTTCTTATACTTTTTGACGTTTTTGTCCATCAATTCAATCATTTTGATCAGTTGAATCAGCTTCAGCTTCTTCAATAAATTCGTCGTCGTTTTCTGACCAATTTTCATCAAACATTCCATCAAATCTTTCCCTTATTTTTCTGTTGGCAAACAATTAAAATTTTTGATTAAATTCGTTTGAAAAAAATGAAATAATCAAATTAATATTCATTTTTGAATTTCTGTTTTTTGTGTTTGTTAAATATAATTTTACCCAAAAATTTATCGTTTCAAAAAACCTCCGTTTGCAACAATAATCTTAACTTGCGACACACCAATATCACAAATTCCATAACAAATGAATGGAAAAGCAGCAAAAAATGTGAAAGGCTTAAACACAATCCATCAATCTCCTCTACACATGACAAAGCATATGAATTGGTCCAAAATGTTTACAATAAATTTATAACATTTTTCAAATTTAAAAACCCCCAAGGATCAAAATTGTTAATTACAATATCAAAACAAAACAAAAAAAAGTTAAGGTCGACTAAATAAGAATATGAACACACACACACACACATTGTAAAGACCATTTTGACACCACAAAGTTCAACAAATATTGTAAATAAAAAAGCGGAAATTCGAATGCCAAACCAATTCAATGATATGAGAATTTCACTGTGTGAAAACGGTTGTCGTCTTGGGCTCGGATCATTATTTTAGACACTCGAAAATTGGAATTTTTTATTTTACAAAGGCTGGCAGATTCATTTTTAAAAAACAAATTGTTGTTTTTTTTTCGAAATTTTTTGGACAACAACCCTAACCGTACAACATAGGGAAATCAGTTCCAAATTGTCTTATGCTGGCTTCGTCTCAGTAGAACTTCGCCTTGTCACTTTTACTGCTAAAAAATTGCAAAAAAAGAAAAATTACGGAAAAAAATGCCAGCGCCCTGCCGCTTTAAACGGACCGTATAAAAATGAAGATGCCCAATGCCACGCTTTGCAACAGCGCGATGATGATGACCATTGTACTGCTCACGCAGCTCGTCGTCGAGCTGGGCAAGCCGTACTGCTGCTGCTGCTGTTGTTGTTGTTGAGCAGCACTGTGCTGATTGGAACGAATCTGACGCACTTCCTGTTGTATTTGTTCCAAAAAGTTGCGCACCGTCGGGTCCACATTCTGATTGGCCTGTGTTTTGTAAAGATCAACAAAAAAATGGTGATCTGATCGGTGCTTTTGAGAATGAAAAAAGAGACGACGACACTTACCACAGTGCCAACACCAGCTTGAGCTTGATGCTGCTGCTGTTGTTGTTGTTCAAAATAACTCAACTAATCAAGATCAAAGTGTTGATGAACAACAAAATGAGAGTGAAAAAATTGAGTCTGATCAGCAAAAACTTGAAATTATCCAAAAATTCCGTGAAATGAAAGAATATTATAAGAAAAACAGAAAACGGGTTCAAATTGAGACAAAAATATCAAATGGTTTGGGTGTTGGTCGCACAAAATTGTATAAATGTTTCAAAGAATTGGGCTTAAGTCAAGAAACAAAGTTTAAATCAAAGTTTTCTGAGTTAGAAAAACGTCAAATATTGAAACAATTTGATGAAATAAAAAGCAAATGTAAACAGGCAAAACTCAAAAACATTTCAATGAAAGAACTTGATGAGAAAATTGCAAAAAAATTTGGCGTTTGTGCCAGCACAATTCGTGAATGGAAGCGCAAATTTGGCCTTTCTGGCAGCAATCAAAAGATTTCTGATGCAACAAAAATTGGAATTTTGAAGAAATATGCCAAAATAAAAGGAGAAAATCCGAAAACGGCTGATGCCGTTATTGCTGATGTGTTAAAGATTTCAACAGAAAGCCTACGTAATTGGAAGAAACAATTTAAAGAAGAAATTAAGAAGTTTTGAAAATATTCGGACTTTGTAGGCCATGACTCAACGCAAAGATGTTATTATTGTTTAGGATCGTARTATTTGCAAATTGTTATTATTTAAGGATTAAACGGAAAAAATTTCATTTGTGCAGGGGGAGGGGGTCGGCGGTGCCGATAGGATCCGCCGAGAAAATTTTTACAAAAATTGGCAAAAGGCCGGGACTGGTTGTCATTTTTTAGGAGTGCATTTGGTTTGAATACATTTTTTGCTTTACAAGGGTACATTTTTGTTTTTATTGCATCTTTCTTAAGAAATTTTGGGAAAAACTGCCTGAAATATTGTATTTCTACAAAAATCGGAAAAAACCTAAAAATTGCAATTTTCTCAAGAAAAATGCCTAAAATATTGATTTATATTGATTAAAAAGTCGCTCTAATTGTAAAAGTTTTCAAAAATGAATGCTATTTTTGGGCTTCTCTCGTGATTCCCTATTCGCAAAAAAACATTTTAAAAAATATAACTCTCGTCCCTATTTTCATAAAAAAATTTATTTTGGTTCAAAAAAATATTAAAAAAATGAATTATGTACCTAGGTAAACATTTTCAAAAAAAAAACCTACCTACCTACATTGAAAAAAATAGTAACCCACTCTCCATTTGAAACCCACTCTCTAATTGTAACTCCCCCTCGAGGGGGGTTTGAACATTAGTAACCCATGGGTTACTAATAGGAAAAATACGATAAATGTTTTTGGAATCACAACAAACAGATAGAGAGGAACTCATTGTTTAGATTTAATACTTTTAAGAAAAAACAACAATTTTCAAATGGGGTCAACCCATCTCATCACCAACCCAACTCATCACCAATCAAGATCGGGCACTAACTTGCTTCAACCTTAACCGATTCACAAATACTTAGGGCCAATCGAAAGATCTCGACGAGTTGAATCTAACATTAAATTAAAGCTTTATGATTGGACAAGTCTCCAAAAAAGTTATGGCCAGAAAACTTGATAAAATTTTAAAATTCCGGGGTTTATGGGTTTTCTGGCCATAACTTTTTTGTAACTTGTCCAATCACAAAGCTTTAACTTAGCTTCAACTCGTCGAGATATTCGATTGGCCCTAAGTATTTGTGAATCGGTTAAGGTTGAAGCAAGTTACCTAGTGCCCGATCTTGATTGGTGATGAGTTGGGGGGGGGGGGTCCCTTTTCAAATAATACGATCCTAAACAATAATAACATCTTCGCGTTTAGTCATGGGCCTAAAACCTCCGTATCTTTTCAAAGGTTCTCAATTTCTTCTTTAAATTGTTTTTTCCAATTACTTAGACTTCCTGTTGAAATCTTTAACATTTCAGCAATAACGGCATTTGCCATTTTTGGATTTTCCCCTTTTATTTTGGCATATTCCTTTAAAATTCCAATTTTTGTTGCGTCAGAAATTTTGTTGCTGCCAGAAAGGCCAAATTTGCGTTTCCATTCAATAATTGTAGCTCTACAAACGCCCAATTCTTTTGCAATTTTCTCATCGAGTTCATGTTTTGAGCCGCTTTTGATTTTTGCTTTCTTACATTTGCTTTTTATTTCATCAAATTGTTTCAAAATTTCGCGTTTCTGTTGATCAGTTGATTTTAACTTCTTTTCTCGACTTAAGCCCAATTCTTTCATCCATTTATATAATTTATAACGACTTACACCCAAACCATTTGATATTTTTACCTCAATTTGAACCCTTTCTTTGGTTGAATGTGCGCTTTTGTTTTTTTCCCGATAATTATCTTTCATTTCACGGAATTTTTGAATAATTTCCCGTTTTTGTTGATCAGACTCAATTTTTTCACATTCATTTGACTGTTCATCAACACTCTCATCTTGATCTGGCGCTGAATTGTTTTCGTCTTCCGACCAATTTTCATCATAAATTTCATCAAATTTCTGTTTTAATATTTCATCAATATTTTTCTGATCAGAAATGTTTGGAGCTTGTCCGTCTTGAACTTCTTCTTTAACATGACGACAGTTCAAGTCTCTTGAATCATTACTTTCATCATCCCATCCTTTTCCAAATATTTCATCAAATGATTTGTAAAGTTTTGGTCTTTCTCCGTTTTCGCCCACAGAATTGGCATTTTTGATCAAATTCAACGCAAAGAATGAAATAATAATTAATAGCAGAAATTTCATCTTTTTTTGACTAAACTTAAATAAAATATTAATAAATAAATCTTTTGTGCGTAGATTTAATTTTATTGAAAAAGTGGCCAATCAAATTGATTGGCAGATTATTTTCATGCATTTATTCTCCCCCTCAAATTTTTTTTTTGCCAAATGTGAATATCCGCTCACTTTTCTCGTCACGTTTTCAATGCACATGAGATATTGCACAAGTGAAATCGATTGAAATAAATATTTATTAGTAAAGCTATTTTATGCTTTTATTATTTTAAATAAATAATTGCAAAAATTTTACACCCCCTAATGTTGGCATCATCGAGCTACAATTTCAACCATTTTACTGATTTCTTCCAAGTAGGTCGATGGCTTCGTGGTTTCCCTTTTTGGTGAGTCTTATGTTATGTGTTGGGTTCGAACCCGCTTGAGTGTAAGCACTTATTTTTTGTTTTCCCCTCTACTCAAATAGGCATCCCTTCATTAATAAGATTTTTTAAATAAATATTCTAATATTTTTTAATTAAAATTGCGCGCAAAAAAAGAATAGATACAAGAATTTTTTGAAATAAATTCATCACATCTTCCTGAATTTTTGCTTCAATTTCTTAACAAATATCATAAAAATGTTCAAAAAATTTCGCACCGGCGGCGCCTGCCTGCGCCGCCGGACATCTCCACTCTTACGTAACCAGTTTTTCCCCGAAATTCCGAAGCAAACTGCTTATTTTGCTAAAATGTTGATTAGGTACCTAACTTTCTTAACAAAAATTCCAAAATTCTCCCGGCGGCGCCTATCGACACCGACGACCCCCACCCTCCCTAAAAGTAAAGCAGAATCTCAAAAAAAAAAAATGCTATGATAAAATTGAAGCTAATGACAATGAGGAAGATATTTTTGAATAACCAAAAAAATTTTTTGTTCTACCATTGATGCGATAGGCGATATGCCCCAAAAAGGCGATAAATGCGATAACTATCGCGCGATAGCGATAGCGATTCCCATCCCTGTTACGTACATTGAAGATTAGGGATTCCACTTTTAGGCACGAAAAATTGCAAAATAGGCGCCTAAATAGGCAGAAAAAAGTTCTAAAATAGGCATGAAATAGGCACAAAAATCCTCAAATAGGCACAAAAATAGGCAAATAAAATTTTTTGCCGAAGGTTTTAACAAAAAAAAAACTAAAATATGGCAAAAATATGGCACGTGTGGAAATATGGCAAAAAATATGGCAAAAAAATTTCCAAAATTATCGCATTTGCCATAAAAATAGGGCATTCTGAGATCCCTGGGGTCGAAGTCCCCAATAATCGCACCGACTTGATCAAAATTTAGCTTTTGCCTTTATTTTTGGCATTTTTTTCAAAATATCTCAAAATCCTGAAAAAAGTTGCCAAAAATGTCGAAATAGACATGAAATAGGCACAAAAATGTCGAAATAGGCACAAATATACATTAGGCATAAAAAACCCCAAAATAGGCATAAATAGGCATTATAAAGTCCACTCTAGAAGCGCCAAATAAAGCTAAAAACATGCTTTTCGTGCTTAACTCACTGTGCCAAGTTCGCAGAAAAAATAGGTAGCTTTTGCCATTATTTTTAGCATTTTTGCAAAATATCTCAAAAAAAATGTCGAAATAGGCACACATAGGCATTATAAAGTCCACTCTAGAAGCGCCAAATAAAGCTAAAAACATGCTTTTCGTGCTTAACTCACTGTGCCAAGTTCGCAGAAAAAATAGGCATTTGCCTAAAAATGGAATCCCTATTAATGATTATTAGGGCTGCGATTTATATGGAAATCCATATTTTTTTTGCGCACTCGGAACAGCGTATAAATCCAGAAATAGTGTTTTTAGCTTTGGTTGGAGCTTCTAGAGCCCATTTTATAATCCATTTTTCCATATTTTTCCATATTTCGCGATTTTTATCCATATTCCATATTTTTTCCATATTTCGCCCTTTTTTCAAAAATTCCTTAACAAAAATGCAATAAAAACGAAAAATATACCCGTAAAGATTAGTGTTCGGCACGATACGATAAATTCGATAATTATCGCGATATATCGCGATAAATTTTTCGATAATTATCGCGATACTATCGATCGAAGAAAATCCGGATATTTCGATAATTTTCGATAACGATAATTTATCGAAATATCGTATCGTTTATCGATCGAAAAATAGAAATTATCGCGATATTTATCGTGGACTTGGAAATCCAAAATGCACCCCTAAGGATGGGGTTTTTGAGCGCAAAAGTGCAGATTGGTTTGGTGTAGTGGTGAGTGGTGTATGCAGTGGGGGTGGGGTTCGGTTCCCCTACTATGTAAATTATTTTTTCTGAACATTT
>MEIZ01000088.1:63528-82599 GCA_001723225.1 Globodera ellingtonae | reverse complement strand
ATTGGACAAAAACGTTCATTTTTGAATTAGAAAACTAAATGATTGGACAAAAACGTTCATTTTTGAATTAGAAAACTAAATGATTGGACAAAAACACAACCTGTAGAACTGGTGCCGTTCGAACGCGTTGAACAACAGGCTGACCACCTCGTCACGCTCCAGCCGAATGGCTCTGGCGCCCTCCTTGCGCTGCTTGTCCTTCGTCTGACAAAAGGGCAAAAAATGTTATGTCCCGTCCAATTTTATATATTGTAGTAATGGACGACGAATTCTTTTCGGTAGTGAGGCAACAAAAATAAAATCATTTTTAAATCAACAAAAATGTGCTTTTTTAAGTGTTTCTAGAGGTAATTGGGCTCGTAGAATCCGAGTCCGATCCCCCATTTCGAACCCGGACCTGAATTTGAAAAATTTTTTCAGAATATTTTTTTTTCGCATTTTTCATTTCTTTTTTCGTCGAAATGTCACTGAATTCGATGAAATTTTGCAAAACATTCGTTGAATTATGCCACTAAGCTGATATTCTTTATTCTGAACAATGCAAAAAATAATAAATGTAATGAAAAAATGCGAAAAAAAAATTAATTTTGAAAAAATTGTTCGAGTTCAGGTTAGAGGTTCGAATTCGTCGAAATGGAAGTTAGATTTGGGTTCTACGACTCCGAAAACCCCTAGAAACAAGTATTCACCAACTTTGTAAAACTATTTGTTTGGGGGCTCCATTTTCCATCAAATCCTATCCATGCCTCCCCCCCCCCCCAGGGGACCTGTTTCAACTGTCACTTTTACTTTTAACTTTTTAAAAGTTCAAAGTTAAAGTAAAAATCTGTTAAATGTTAAAAGTAACAGAATTGAAACAATGCCCCAGGCCCGCATTGCCTGATGTTCCTGGTGCGCGTTGACCGGCTTGAACTTGACGACCGCGCGCTCCATCTGCTTGACCATCTTTTTGGGCTGGCTGACGCGTTGGATTTGTGCAATTTTCATACGCATGTAGTCGGTGGAATTTGGCGGTTGACAGTCCGCACGGCACACAATCTGAAAAAGTATTTGTGTTTTTTTCAAAAAAAATTTTTTAGTAATTTTTTTTTGACAAATTATTAATAAAATTTTCACCCGTCCTACAATGCCAAGTTTGCCTGTCCGCGTTTCCGTCTCCTCTTCAAGGCCCGACTTGTCCTCGGACAGGACGGCCAACGACTGGCTGTTCAAGTCTCTGAAAGTGCGGGTTTTTTGTTTTTTTTGTAAAAAAAAAATCCTCTTTTTTTTTTTGCCAATTTTTTTTTAAACCTGATAATAAATTTGTGTTGAGTTGGAATTTTCACGGGACTCGACGGCGTCTGTTGCTGTTGAATGGGCTGACTGAATCAAATGTTTTTTTTTGAATAATTTTAAAGCCAACATTTTTTGGAAAATTGTTCGAATTCGACTTCAGGGTTCGAATTGGTCGAAATGGAACCAAGATTCGAATTCTACGCCCACCGAATACCCCTAGAAACATGCTTTTAGCGACTTTGAAAACATTTTGATTTTTTTTAAACAATCTTAGATGTTGAAATCATAGATAGACGATGTCATTTGATAAACCTGATGTCATAAATTCGTAATCGGCGACCTCGATAACCCCCGAGTGCTTCTCATAAAATGCGTAAAACCCTTTTAAAATATCTTCTTTTTTTTTTTGGGGGGGGGGGGGACCAGTAAAGTCTACGATTACCTAAATTACGTCCCTGGTCTCGGGACCAGGGGTGGGTCGAAACCCGATTAATTTCGAGGTTTTTCGGTAATAGTTAAGATCGTGCCCCCCATTTTCCAAAAATAAAAAATAAAATTAGTTTTCAAAGTCGATTAAAAAATTTTTCTAGGGGGTATTCGAGGGCGTTTAGTCCGAATCTGATCACTATTTCGACCAATTACGAACACCCGGAGCCGTATTCGATCATTACTTGCCTTTTTTGAAAATTTTTGAATTTTCAAAAATTGTTCGAATTCGGGCCCTAGGTTCGAAATTGGTCAAAATAGAGGTTAGATTCGGACTCTACGCCCTCGAATACCCCCTAGAAACACATTTTTATCGTACCGGTTTTTCTTTCGGTTTTCTTCCAAAAATTGAAATAAAAAAATTTCGATCCCGAGAATTGTCCAACAACAAAAAAAAAACCTGTATTTCTGTTGTGAATTTTGACTGGACGTGGCGGACGATGTGTAGGCAATGTCCACCACCACCACCGGTGGCGGCTGCTGGACAACGCCAAGTTCACTGTGAAATGTGGTCTCGCCATGGGCGGTGACCAGCTTGCCGACCACGCTGCCCGCGTTTTGTTCCCAAACCTTTGAAAAAAAAATTAGAACATTTTCATAAATGGCTCTGGAGACCTCCGGAATTTTGCTTCAAACGGGACAAATTTGCCAAATCGTTGTTTTATCCATTTCCGATGCATAAATTAGAGATCGATCGACCCATGCCATCCCCCCCCCCATTAAAATTTTTTTTTTTGGAAAAAATTGTCCAAATTTTTAAATTTAAGAGTAACTTCTTAACAAACATTGTTCAAATCTTAGTTAACCACAACAATCTAGAGATCATTTTTGAACCGTTCTTTAATAAAAAAAAGCAAATAAAACCCGAAAATGACCCCCGGGCTTTTTCAAGTGTCACCCGTCAAAAAATGTTCTGGGGACGCCCTTGTCGATCCAGTCAGGTCGTCCGGGTTCGGGTTATTTAGGGAAAACCCGGATTTTTTGCCCGGACCCGGGTCTGTTTAGGCTGAAAAAATCCGGGCACCCGGACCTGGCTTTTTCAAATTCCATACATTTTCGTGCATTTTTTTCTGAAGATTTTAACCTTTTTGGATTAACGCATATCTGAAATTTCGAAAAATGCTCAAATTCGAGGTCGGAATTCACCAAAATCCGAGCTGGGCTTCGTGGGCTACGCATATTTTTACACTAGAAAACAGAGCATTCTAAATTTGTAAACAAAAAAAAAATTTTCGTCGAGACCGCCGAAATTTCGATCGATTTAAAAATTTGAAATTCAAAAACAAAAAACCTCGGACAAATAGCGTGGCACTTTGACCAGCCACACGCCTCGCGAGGCTTTTTCAGTGTTCACAGTGGACGCGTCATCGGCCAGTTCGGGTGGTTCATCTGCTGGTGGCGGTCGTTTTTTAAACAATGACGCTGAAGAGGAGGCGGCCATTTAGGTAAAATGCCAAATTAATCGTTGGCTAAATCCGGCACATTATTTGAAGCAAGACAAAAAGTGCCAAAATTGTTAAGCAAGCGCCAAGACTCACGGCCCCCCGAATGAGGACCCGTTTTCTACGGCGGCACGACTTGTCGAATGGACTTTTCAACATTTCGCCAATAAGATTTACGCAATTTTACCACTAATTCAAAAAAAGGAGTGCGCAGACAGCGCATGTCAGACACTATATCCCCCACCATTGAAATTTAAAGCTTGTAACCCAGGCTAACAGTTGTTGTATAAAATTTTAGCAAAATTAAGCATTTTGCTTGGGAATTTTGGGAAAAAACTGGTTTACGTAAGAGTGGAGGATGTCCGAGAAATTTTTTGAACATTTTAATGACATTTGTTAAGAAAATTGAAGCAAAAATTCAGGAAGATGTGATGAATTTATTTCAAAAATTCTTGCTTTTGCTTGCATTTTAATTGCAAAAATATTTAAAAATTATTAAAATATTTTTATTATTAGGGGAAGAAAATTATGTGAGTAGAGGAAAAACAATAAATAAATGTTTGTACGCAAGCGGACTCGAACCCGACACAAACATATGACTTGCCGGAAGACAAACCACTACGACACCGAGTTATCTGGTGACTCCCTTGTAAAAAAAGATTGAAATTGTCGCTCGATGATGCCATCATTAGGGGGTGTACATTTAGTCCGGTCCCGACGGGACCTGAAAAAACCCGGGAAATCCCGTCCCGGCACCGGTCGCGTCCTACCCTAGTAAATACTAGAGCCCGGTCGAGACGAGATCTCGGCTCGAGGATCTCGAAAAATCTCGACCTCGAGATCTCGCTCGACAAAAAAATCAGCTTTACGAGATTTTTCGAGACCGAGATTTTTTCGAGAGTCTCGACTCGAGATCTCGCTCGAAGCTCAAGTCCGGGCTCTAGTGTAAATACCTACCATTACAGCAGGGATGGGAGAGATTTTGAAATCGCACCTTTCAAAAAAAATACATTTCGCCAAACTTATAGATTTTATTGAAACAAAAATATATACTAAATGCGCGACGACAATTTAATTACGCGTGGCCATGTTCAAAAAAAAAAATTGGCAATAAGAAATGGCCACAAAAAAAAAATTCAGCTTTGTTTCGGGTTCAGCGCAGCCCGGGAACAGTATTACAAAATTTTAGCATGTGTTAGGGGCTTTTCGGGGGGCGTAGAAGGCCAAATCTGACCCCCCTGTTTTGGCCAATTCCCCCCGGATTCAAACATTTGAGTCGATAATTCTAATTGTAATTTTGTGCTTTTACAAATTTCGGGACCAAAACTATTTTTGGAAAAATGATTAGTATTTAAATTTTGAATGAGAAATCTCGTATTTTTTTGATTTTTGTTCAAATTTAAATTTTAATGTTTACAAAACAAATTTCAATAAAATTTTTTTCGAGGAATGTGTCGCCGTTCTGTTGCAGCTTCCGTTGTTCTACCTCCACAATCCCGTCGCTGTACAGCATCCGCCAAAATTGTTCCCTTTAAAATTGCACATTTTTTATTCATTTTTGTCCTCCTCGTCCAATTGGACCATTCCTTGGCCCAATCGCAGGAGGCAATTCGACGATTTGAGTACAAGCATAGGTATTGAAATGGCATTTTTTTTTTCAAATTATACAAATTTACTGAAAAATCCTTTAAAGAGGAAGGTAGTAGGCTAGCAATTTGTTTGAAAAATTTAACAAAAACGCCATTTTTGTTTTAAATATGAAAGTTTTTAGTTTCCGTACACCGAATTTGGCACAACGGGATGGCACAATTCCATTTTGGACGGTGGCCGGCGATGCAATTGCCAGCGGGGAACAGTTGAGGCTGGCGCCTTCGATGCGCAGCCGAAAGGGGCTGGTCAGAAATTGGAAAATTAAAAAAAAATTTTGCACATTTTTTTTTTGTAAATTTAAAAAATCGCTTTTTAAACTTCAAAAATTTTTTATTTTTTAGGCTTGGAACAAACGCGCTTTTACAGAAAGTGACCACTTTGAACTGCAATTTGCTTTCAAAGTGACTGGCCAAGGCCGAATTGGTGGCGATGGCCTTGCAATTTGGTGACCTCGAAAGAGTTTTTTTTTCTTAAAATTTTTTAAAAAAATGGAAATTATTAACCCAAACCAAACAATTTCGTTGTTCCGGGTGAAATCGATGTGCGTTCTGTGGATACAAATTTAGAAAAAAAAATTTTTTTTGCACAAATTTTGTTAAGAACTTGTCCAAAAACTGCTAAAATTTGCCTATTTTTTTTTGTTTTTGGCACAAATTTATGTGGGAAATTTGTTTTTTTAACTGATTTTTAGGTACACCGCTCAACAAGGCAATTTGGGACCCGTTTTTGGTGCCAACGACTTCTGGACGGGCATGGCCATAATGTTGGACTCGTTTGACAACGACGGGGCACGGAACAACCCGGCCATTTCGTTGATGATCAACGACGGTTTTGTTCTGGGAGGGGGCTTGAACGTTTTTGAAAAGCAAATTTTGGTTTCGTCCGACCCATAAAAATAAATTTGGTTTTAATGCCGCCGTTTTTTAAATTTAAAATTAGATTTTTAAAGAAAAAACTAAATCAAGGGGGTTTATTTCACCATTTTTAATTTAAAATTAGAAAGGATGGCATTTTTTTTTAAATTAAAAACAATTTAGGGGTTTTATGCCACCGTTTTTCAATTTAAAATTAGAAAGGACGGCATTTTTTTAAATAAAAAAACTAAAAACAATTTAGGCACTCGCTCTTTTGACCATCCAACGGACGGATCCCATCAAGTGTTGAGCAGTTCGTTTTCATTTTTATTGAAGCAAAACTCATCAAAAATTAGAAAAACATTAAAAAGAGGGCATTCCTTTACCCCCAGGGCCGTGTCTAGAAAAAATTTTTGGAGGATATAGAAATAATATTAAAATTGATTTTTTGGGTTATAATTTACATTTTTTTAATGCATTTTTTTAGGAATTTTCAAAAATACAATTTTTTTTTTAGAAATATGCGATAATTTTTGGAAGTTTTTAAGAAATAAACTTTTTGTTGTTGTTGTTGACGAATTTAACAATATATTTATTTTGAAAATTGCTTTTTGTTTGAGTGACTTATTTGTTAACGTGTTGCCCTACCCACACCAAAGCAGCAGTACCACCACAAATTTCAATTTTGTTTAAAATGACTTTTTAACCAATTTTTGTACTCCCCATGTACAGCTTGCCAACGTGACTTCCGCAACAAGCAGTACCCGGTGCACATGAAGGTTGAGTACTATCGCAACGTGCTCACCGTGTTCGTCTCGGACGGGATGAGCCCAACGCCGCGCTTTGACATTTGCATACGTGCAGAGCACATTTTCTTG
Source organism: Globodera ellingtonae (assembly GCA_001723225.1). NCBI lineage: Eukaryota > Metazoa > Nematoda > Chromadorea > Rhabditida > Heteroderidae > Globodera > Globodera ellingtonae. Next base: position 76,014 of record MEIZ01000088.1, on the reverse strand, counting down.
CCCAAGGCGGGCTTCTTCGGCGTCTCTGCAGCCACCGGCGGATTGGCAGGTTTGCAAAAAAAAACAAAAAAAAAAAATTTTTTTTTTTGAAAAAAATTTGTACCCCGCCTTAGCGAGCCTGGTTGGTTGGTGTTGTAAAGTTTAGTGAGTGACCTTATGCATTTGGTTCTCAAATAAAATGTTTCAATTTTTAGAAATGTTTTACACTTTTTTGATCATTTTTTCTTAACAAATTGCCATTAAAATCAAAAACAATTTTCCCGGCGGTGCCATCAGGCATCGCCGGGCCGTTCCTGGCGCTCAGGTGGGAATGCCATCTGAGCGCCGCGCTTAGATGGACCAGTTCCCCCCTCCGAAATTTGTTTCTAGCGACGTCCCTGATTCGGCGAATTTTTTTAAATTTAGTCTTATACCAGGTGCTTAGGCTTAGTCGTTGAAATGAATTTGGAACCAAAAAAAAAATTTTGCCATAAAATAGGGACATAAAGAAAGCGCAAAAATGGCGAAACCCTTCACGCCAGTTTCACAAATTTTTGGTCAAATTTTCTTGTCCAGACAGATTATTAATAAATACATTTTTTTTTGTTTGAAAAAAAAATTTTTTTTTTTTTTTTTTTGTTTAGACGACCACGACGTGTTGGACTTCAGCGTGTTTTCGTTGTTCACCGACACTGCACAACTGGAGCATGCCAAGCAGCAGCTGGCGTCGGAGGAGCGCACGCGGGCGCAAGCCGAATTTGAACGTCAACAACAAGATTATGATAAGGAGCGGCAAAAGTTTGTGCTGTCTGTCCCGCGCGCCGCGGCAAAATGGGCACAAAATTTTTAGGGTTTTTGACAACAAAAACAAAAAAGAAGCCTTACCCCCCCCCGTCAGGGGTGGTCAAAATTAATTGTTTTTCATTTTCGAAAACTTTTTTTGGGAGGGGGGGGGAAGTCGATTCTTAGTGGATGTATTTTTTCATTTAAATTATCGATTTTTCCGACTTTTTGCTCAAAATTTCGGAAATCGGAATTTCGAGATTTCAATAAATTTCGGAACTCTGAAATCGGAATTCCGGGGTCTCAAAATTATTTCGGACAATGCAGACAATAATTGTGTAAAAATGATTATTTTGCGCACCCACACAGGTACAAGGAGCAGCATCCGGAGAAGGCAAATGTGGACGAGGAGGACGAGCAGTCCAAGTACTACGAGGACGCGCAACAGCGTGAGCTGCGCTTGATCTACGAGGGGCAGGCGAATATACACGCCACAATGCAGAAGATGGAGCTGAAACTGGCGGAGTTTGTGCATCTACAGCAACAACAACAACAGCAGCAGGGACAAGCCGCTGGAGCAGTACAACAACAGCAAGGAGGTGGGTGAGCGTTTTTTCCAGAAAATCTGATCATAAACATTGGTCACAAAACGGGATTAAATGTCCTACGTCTGGTCATGTGTGATGTCGTTCAGTTATTTTCTGCTATATTTTTGAGGTGCCAGCGGCGGCGGCTTCCTGGCACATGAGAAGAACGAGTTGATCCAGGGCGTGCGCGAGCTGAGCGCCACGCTGCGCGAGATGAAGAACTACGTGACCGAGACGTACACGCGCGCCTACAACATTGAGCAAAAGATCACGCAACAACAACAGCATCAAGCTCAAGCTGGTGTTGGCACCGTGGTAAGTCTGCTCTTTTTTCATTCTTAAAAGGGACGAAAAAATAGCCAGGGGAGGGGAATAGCCACCCCCGAAATGAAATTTGAGAAAAAAAACAAGAGGGGGGACCCTATTGTTTTACAATTTTTTGATCAATTTTCTTAACAAATTGGTATCAAAAATCAAAAAAATGTTTCCCGGCGGCACCTTCTCGGCACCGCCGGGCCGCTCATGGCGCCAGCTGGGAATGCCATCTGAGCGCCGCACTCAGATGGACCAATTCCCCCCTCCGAACATTTTTTCTAGCTACGTCCCTGATCAAGGCCATTTTGTGCATCTTTACAAAACACAGGCCAATCAGAATGTGGACCCGACGGTGCGCAACTTTTTGGAGCAAATACAACAGGAAGTGCGTCAGATTCGTTCCAATCAGCAAAGTGCTGCTCAAKAACAACAACAGCAGCAGCAGTACGGCTTGCCCAGCTCGACGACGAGCTGCGTGAGCAGTACAATGGTCATCATCATCGCGCTGTTGCAAAGCGTCGCATTGGGCGTCTTCATTTTTATACGGTCCGTTTACGCGGGCATTTTTTTCCGTAATTTTTAAAAATTTTTTTTTTGCAATTTTTAGCAGTAAAAGTGACAAGGCGAAGTTCTACTGAGACGGAATGCTTGATTTTGCATAAGACAATTTGGATTTTCATTTTGTATAAGGAAATTGATTTCCCTATGGTTAGGGTTGTCCAACGAAAAAAAACCAAAAAAATTTTTTTGAGTGAATCCGCCAGCCTTTTGTAAAATGAAAATTTCCAATTTTCGAGTGTCTAAAATAATGATCCGAGCCCAAGACGACAACCTTTTCACACAGTGAATTCTCATATCATTGAATTGGTTTGGCATTCGAATTTCCGCTTTTTTATTTACAATATTTGTTGAACTTTGTGGTGTCAAAATGGTCTTTACAATTTGTGTTTTCATATTCTCATTTAGTCGACCTTAACTTTTCTTTTTTGTTTTGATATTGTAATTAACAATTTTGATCCATGGGGGTTTTTAAATTTGAAAAATTATTGTAAACATTTTGGACCAATTCATGCTTTGTCATGTGTAGAGAGATTGATGGATTGTGTGTGTTTAAGCCTTTCACATTTTTTGCTGCTTTTCGAATTAATTTGTTATGGAATTTGTGATATTTGGTGTGTCGCAAGTTAAGATTATTGTTACAAATGTGGCTTTTTTTTGAAACGATAAATTTTTGGGTGAAATTATATTTAACAAACACAAAAAACAGAAATTCAAAAATGAATATATTAGGTCAATGCACAAAAAAGTTAACTTTTTGACTTTTCGATAAAAAAAGTCATACATAAAAAAAGTTGTTGAAGCGCCCCAAACGGAAAAAAAATTCCATTCAAAAAAAAGAATGGAAAAACTAAAAGAATATTATGAAATCAAAAGAATCAACGCGAAGATTAAATAACAAAATAGGTAGCCGAGAAGTTAAATACTAGGGAGGACATGGAAAGGATTAAATTTTTCAATTAATTACAAATTTTTTAAAATATTTTTATTTTGGCTATTCACAATCGATCGTTTTTTATAAAAAAAATATCATGAGATGTTGGAGTATTGATTCGGGTGCTATAATTATTTAAAAAATATGATAAATAAATACCCATTTCAATTGAAGGCTGTCATTTATTGTTTTTAAACATTTTATTTCAAAGCTAAATAACATTTATTAATATTTAAAAATTTAATTTTTATTTTTAAATTTAAATTTAAGAAAATTTTTGAGTAAAATCCTTCAAAAACAAATTATTCCATATCGAATTTTCCGTCTAAATTATTAAATTAATTGGAATTCAATATAAACGCCAATAATTTCAGAGTTCCCAAATAAAATGGAAGAGTTTTGGATTTTAATTTTGGTGTCATTCATCGCAACAAATTCGCTGGACAAAGCCGAAGCCGTACAATTGGATGAATTGGAGGAATTGCCACTCCAAACATTTGACGAATTATTCGTAGATGAATGGWTGGACAAAGATAAATCCGAAGATTTGAAAAGTCCGCCAACAAACTTTGGACAAAATATCCATCACCAAATCGATCGYCAGAACACCCAAATTGGACAAATTGAACCCAATTCAACTGATCAGAATCCTCCTCTCACAGAGTTTGATCACTCTGATAATACCAAAAATGGCGAAGAACAGAACGAAAAAATTGCGGAAGATGAGCAAAAACGTAAAATTATCGCCAAATTCCACGCAATAAAAGACAAATTTAAGCAAAAAGGAAAATATTCAAAAAAAGAATGGAATCAAATTGATGGGAAAATTGCTAAACATTTAAAAGTCAGTCGCACAAAAATATTTAAATGGAAAAAAGAATTAGGCATAATTGGAAAAATTTTCTATAAAAAAGAAGAACATAAACATTTGGTAAAGAGATTTGATCAAATGAAAGCCGAGTTAAAGCGGGCCGGATTCAAAAGTTCATTTAATAATGAATTAAATAAAACTGTCGCAAATGAATTGGGCCTCAGTTTTGTAACAATTTATAAATGGAAACAAAAACTTGGCCAAACCAGTGAGTATTTCAAACTCAATTTTATTATTTATTTATATTAATTAAAAATCCTTTTACAGCACCAAAACATAAATACTCCCACAGCGAACAAAAGGAATTGATGAAACGTTATTATGAAATTAAAGCCAACAATTCTAAAATTAATGACGCGGACATTGCAAAAATGTTAAAAATTGGATCACGCACTTTGGGTAGATGGAAAAAGCAATTTCCAAATTCTGTCGATGGGCATTCTGTGGAAGAGAATGCCGCGGCAAATGTTAAGGAAATTGGGAATTCGAATTTGGTTTTGAATGATCAAGGATTAAAAAACCCCTAATCTATTAGAAAACTTTCATAATGATCAGAAAAGCTTTGTTCATTTGGATTGTGCTGATCAGTGGATTTATTCTCAACTTCTGTTGTCTGTGTTTCCATTTTATGCAATTCTTTGGGTTCTGTAAATTCCGGCACTTCACCTTTCCAATATATTTCATCATCATCAAACGCCAAATTTTCATTAGCCTGCAATTCCTTAAGAATTCTTTAAATTATTGAAAATTAATAATTTTTAGTAATAAACTAGTTTTTGTCAATAAAGTCAATGTTTAATTAATCCAATGCTTTTATTGGTTTCTTGAAAAGATTAATTCGTTCAAAGCCAAAATTCTTTCAATTAAAATATTAAATAATTACAGGTAATAAAATATTATTTTTTATTTAGAAAAATTGAATATTTACGCGGAAGCAACTATAAAAAGTTATAGGCCCTCAAAGTTGGCCAAAAACGATAGGGGGGACCTTTTGGTCAAAATTGAGAAAAATTGCAGATTTTTGTAAAAAAATTGCTTTTCAAAGCGAATGTTTCTAATAAAAAATTCTCTAAAATTTTTCCCGARGGACCCTCCCATTTTATATCTGAAATTAACGCAAAGTGCGTTAATTTTTTAAAAATTATTTTCAAAATTTGGTTTCCGAACATTTTTGGGCCAGGAATTCCGGTTTCCGGATATATTTTTGGACCAAATTTTGGATTTCTGGTCAACATAATGTAAGCTTTACACATGATCACACCACATTTGGAGATCAATTGCAGATTAACCTATTTCCCGATCTCGGTCAGGGTTAGGTTTTAGGTTTACCTACTTTTTCTGCGACTTTGTTTTGGCGAATTATGCACAAAAAACATGTTTTTAGTCGAAACATTCGTCTTTTAACGATCCTATTCGCTCCAAAACTACCTATTTTGGGGTTTTCGATCCTAAAATAGGACCTATCCTTCCTATTTCGGGTATTTGAAGATTTTTTGAGCCTATTTTAGCATTTTTGGCGACTTTTGAACCATTTGTGCATATTTTGACCTTTTTAAAAAAATTTCTTAAAAAAATAAAATTCAAATTTTTTTATGTCAGGATCCTTCATAGAATTTCGTGCTTTTTAGCAGGCCTGTGAGGCGCCGCCGAGGAAAAAAATCGAATATTTAACGCTTTTATGCTGAGAAAAATCGTCCGAATTTTAGGTAATAGAGTACTAAAATAAACTAATTTTTTATGTAAATACTTAGAATTTTTTGTTTATAGCTAAAATTTTTGCAAAAAAGCGTCAGTGATTATTAAATGTCATGCAAAACATTTTTCTGGAGGTTTTTCGGGTCGAAGAATGCGATTCTGACCTCTGTTACAACCTTCCGAACCCCGGACTAGAATTCGAACATTTGGTCGAAAATTAAATTTCCAAAAAACTTTGGCGGCTAAGCCTCCGAAGCCAACCACGATTGCCGATTCTGTCCAGTACTGAAGCTAAGCCTGAGCCTAGCTTGGGCCTAAGCCACCCTGGCTTGGGGTTTGTTAGGCTGAGGCCTAAGTATAGCTTAAGCCTAGCTTAGGCTTCGCCTAAGACGTCAGGAGATTCGGGAACTTTTGGCTTGGGTGGGATTCGAGAGACTTTTTGAATGATTTTGAGACCAAAATGGATTTTTGTAAAATTTGGAATTTTTGAAAAATTGTTCAAATTTAGTTCTAGGTTCGAAATCGGCAGAAATGGATGTTAGAATTGTAGTCTACGCCCCTAAATCTGATAAAAGCACCTTTTTCTCGACTTTTAATAATCACAAACGCATTTTCCGGCCACCCTTTTTAGGCATCTTTTTGAAAATTTTCTTGCCTAAAAGTAGCAGGCCTACTAAATAATAATTTTTACAGGTAAAAAACAAATTTTTAAGCCATTATTGTTATTTTTACATACAGTTTTTTTGCTCCTATTTTGGCACTTTTTTCTCACTTATTTAGGACCCTATTTTGAGACTTTCCAATCTCAAAAATCCGAGCCCTGCTCATTATTAAATTTAATATTTCAAAGAAAATCAATGAACGAAAAATTTAATCCATAAATAACAACAATTATCAAATAATCCAATCCCAAACAATAAATAACATCTTCTCGTTGAGTCAATGGCCTACAAAGTCTGTATATTTTCAAAGGTTTTCTTAATTTCATCTTTAAATTGTTTTTTCCAATTACGTAAACTTTCTCTTGAAGTTTTTAACATTTCAGCAATTACGGCATTTGGCATTTTCGGATTTTTCCCTTTTATTTTGGCATATTTCTTCAAAATTCCAATTTTTGTTGCATCAGAAATTTTTTTGCTGACAGAAAGGCCAAATTCGCGCTTCCATTCATAAATTGTAGCTCTACAAACGCCCAATTTTTTTGCAATTTTCTCATCAAGTTCATTCTTTGAACCGCTTTTGATTTTTGCCTTTTTACATTTACTTTTTATCTCATCAAATTGTTTCAAAATTTCGCGTTTCTGTTGATCAGTTGATTTTAACTTCTTTTCTCGACTTAAGCCCAATTCTTTCATCCATTTATATAATTTATAACGACTTACACCCAAACCATTTGATATTTTTACCTCAATTTGAACCCTTTCTTTGGTTGAATGTMCGCTTTTGTTTTTTTCCCGATAATTWTRTTTKATTTCACGGAATTTTTGAATAATTTCCCGTTTTTGTTGATCAGACTCAATTTTTTCACATTCATTTGACTGTTCATCAACACTCTCATCTTGATCTGGCGCTGAATTGTTTTCGTCTTCCGACCAATTTTCATCATAAATTTCATCAAATTTCTGTTTTAATATTTCATCAATATTTTTCTGATCAGAAGTGTTTGGAGCTTGTACGTCTTGAACTTCTTCTTTAACATGACGACAGTTCAAGTCTTTTGAATCATTACTTTCATCGTCCCATCCTTTTCCAAATATTTCATCAAATGTTTTGTAAAGTTTTGGTCCTTCTCCGCTTTGGCCCACAGAATTAGCATTTTTGATCAGATTCGTTGAAAAGAATGAAATAATAATTAATAGCGAAAATTTCATGTTTATTTCTAAAATTTATTTAAATAAAATATTAATAAGAATTCTTTTGGCAATTGAATTAATTTTTATTGAAAATGATTATATTTCCTTATTTTTCTATTGAATAATTCTTTAATTGAGAATGGTAATAATTTTAGTAATAACCTAGTTTTTGCCAATATAAAGTCAATGTTTATTAATCCAATGCTTTCATTGGTTTCCTGAAAAGATCAAATCGTTCACAGCCAAATTCTTTTCATTAAAATAATGCGAACAATTACAGGCAATATTTTCGCTTAGAAAATCAAAAAATATTTGCCCTTTTTGAGAATAAATCCTTATTTCGCCGTTTTTAGACCTTATTTTGGCACTTTTGCCTAAAATTTCRTAAGAAAAATGCAATAAAAAACGAAAAATATCCCCCTAAATCACACCTAAAAAATGACTTTTTCTTTGACCAAAAATCCACCCCCCAAAGATAGACATTTTCTCTAAAATTTTTTATTTGATATTTTTTATAAAAGTTTCAAAAACATGTGAAAAATATTACCGTATTTTTCCTATTAGTAACCCATGGGTTACTAATGTTCAAACCTCCCTCGAGAGAGGTTACAATTAGAGAGTGGGTTTCAAATGGAGAGTGGGTTACTATTTTTCATTGGTGCAAAAGTAAATGTGCAAAATTTAAGTTCCAAATTTATTTTATTCCAGAATGTCTTAAAAAATCTGAAAAAAATCATGCTCATGTAACTTTGGATGCTGATCAAAAAAGCTAATTGGACCGAGTTGATCAGACACTTCCATAATAGAGATCCGAAGACCAAAAATACACTGAAAATTGGGCGTAAATTTGACGAAAAAAATTCCCGAGGGCTTGGAAAAATTTTCTACAAAAATCCATTTTGAGAGAAAGCTAGCCCACAAAATCTCTACAAAACCCAAAAAACCGCTAAGCTCTAACTTTTATTCCGATCAGCTGCTTCGTCATGCACAACTTTACATGGACACCGTGCGTAGGGAGTGTTGTAGTACAATATTTTTGGCCGTATAAATCCCGATTTCTCACTGAAATACAAGTTTTCCTGTTTCCTACTTAATAATAAAAGTGTTGGGACGACAGAGATTTTGGATATTATTCAAATATATGTTTTGTCATTCTGTCCCCTTTACCCAAACCTATCGATCGCCTTTTGGCATTTACATATTGTCTTTTCTCCCTTTCGACAAATAAACGTTTTCATCAACCTCCCCCCAAACATCTCGATTGGGCACTACGAGGCACAACAAAAAGCTTAAAACTTATTATAATGAATTGTTAAGCATTTATCTATTTCTCAGAAGCGTCAAACTAAATTTCCAAGTTTACGCTTTGGGACTTAGGTAGGTAGATAATTTAAAAGTTCACGGCTTGGGAGGGGGGGAGGTTACAATTAGAGAGTGGGTTACTAATAGGAAAATACGGTATATTTACAATTGTAAGAAGAAAATAATAAAGACTGATGAATTTTAAAGGATTTAACTAGGGGTGGTCTCTGGGGGGGGAGGGGATCCCCGGTCAAACCGGGGACCGGGGATGCCGGGGACGGACAAACCGGGGATCCCCGTTTTCGGGGATGCGCAAACCGGGGAACGGGGATCCCGGCCGGGGATGGACAAAATCCATTTTTAGGAGTGCATTTATGAAAAAATGCAATTTTTTGGGGTACTTTTAAAAAAATCGAAATTTCTTCAAATTAACTGCACCCCTAAGAAAAGGCTTTTCTAATAGCAAATATGCACTACAAAGATTTAATTTTTGGGGAGGAGAGCCATGGGCGAGTTCCGTTGAGGAAAGTTTTTTGAAGATTTAACGATATTAGCCGGCGGTGGCATTTTAATTAAAAAATATTTGAAAAATTTACTAAAAAAATATTCATTTAGTGGGAGAGCACACGCGACAGAACCAAAATAAATAATAAAGTGCTCGCACTCAAGCGGGTCCGACTTTCATATTGATCAGTTGAGTTATTTGGATCAGACAAATGTTTCTTAGAATTTTTCTGATCAAGATCATCCGCTGATGGCGCTGATTTGACCCAAAAAAAAATTGGTACAATTTTTACAAATTCCTTTCCTCTAATCCCGAATTATTGAGGAAATTGTTGGTAAATAGAGACCGGATTTGACCTACTGAGATTTTAATAGTATAAAAAGCACTAACTTATAATCGTCGATCGAGATTTACCGAGATTTCGATCGAGAATCTCGATCGGTCAAGTCTTACAACATTCCTTGATGTGGGGCAGGGAAATATTTGAATACCTTCACCAAATTAAATTTTAGTAAACTTCGAAGTATTCAAGAAATTTTAATTATTATTTTTGGTTGGAAATTGCAAATTTAAATTTCCCTATTTTAGACCTATCTGGAGCGGTTGAAGGCCCATTTTGATCGGCAATATTGTGGCCGAAATTTGGCCAAAATTGGGCCACCGTCGGACTGAATCGCAATTTTGTGTTAAAAAAATTCGTGAAGGTAAATCAAAGAAATGTTTTTGGAATAACAACAAACAGATGGTACTCATTGTTTAGATTTAATACTTTTACAGCAAATTGATACATATTTATTTAAAACTTTTGAGTAAATTAAACCAATCAATAAATAACAAAAATTTTCAAATAATACGATTCCAACCAAAAATAACATCTTTGTGTTGAGTCGTGCTGGGTCGTTTCCTAAATTCCGCCACATATGTTTTATGAAGTAGTTTTAGACATCATAACTTTATTCACACCGCACTAATTCACTTAAACCTTATACCATTAGAAAGCTCAAGATCAGTAGAAACTATTTGTAAAACTAAACTAAGCAGTAAATCAAAGTTAAAAAAAGTTATGATCAAAAAACCACGAAAAAGCCTGATTTTTGGCAGTTTTAGCTTATAACTTTTTTCAAACTTATCAAACCACTTCGACTTTGCTGTAATGCTTTCTCTATTCATCTAGAGCTTTCCATTGGTATAAGGATTAAGTGATTTATTTCGGTTTGAATAAAGTTATAAGCTAAAACAGCAAAAAAATCAGGCTTTTTTTGTGGTTTCTGATCATAACTTTCTTAAAGTTTGATTTACAGCTTAGTTTAGTTTTACAAATAGTTTCTACTCATTTAGAGCTTTCTAATGGTATAAGGTTTAAGTGAATTAGTGCGGTTTAATAAAGCTATGATGTTTAAAACTACTTCATAAAACATATGTGGTGGATTTAGGAAACGCCCATAGTGGCGGAAGTTAGGAAACGACCCAGCACCGTGTTGAGTCAAGGACCCACAAAATCTGTATATTTTCAAAGGTTGTCAATTTCATCTTTAAATTGTTTTTTCCATGTAGTTATACTTCTTCTTGAGATTTTCAACATTTCAGCAATAACGGCATCAGTCATTTTTGGATTTTCCCCTTTTATTTTGGCATATTTTTGCAAAATTCCAATTTTTGTTGCATCAGAAATTTTGTTGCTGACAGAAAGGCCAAATTCGCGCTTCCATTTTTGAATTGTGCTGGCACTTACGCCCAATTTTTTTGCAATTTTATCATCGAGTTCATTCTTTGAACCGCTTTTGAGTTTTGCCTTTTTACATTTGCATTTTATTGCATCAAATTGTTTTAAGATTTCACGTTTTTCAAAATCAGAAAACTTTTTATTACTGACAGAAAGGCCAAATTTGCACTTCCATTCATAAATTGTCGCGGCTGAAACAAATAATTTTTTTGCAATTTTATCATTAAGTTCGCGCATTGAAATTTTGAGTTCAGCCTTCTTGCATTTGCTTTTTATTTCATCAAATTGTTTTAATATTTCACGCTTTTGTTGATCAGAAAACTTTGAATTTGTTTCTTTTTTTAGACCCAATTTTTTTATCCAGTTATAAATTGTTGTGCGACTAACACCCAAACCATTTAATATTTTGGCGTCAATTTGATGCCATTCATTTTTGGAATATTTTCTGTTTTTCTTATAATCTTCTTTCATTTCACGGAATTTTTGGATTATTTCCCGTTTTTGCTGATCAGACTCAATTTTTTCACATTCATTGGACTCATTTTGCTGTTCATCAACACTCTCATCTTGATCTGTCGCTGAATTGTTTTCGTCTTCCGACCAATTTTCATCATAAATTTCATCAAATTTCTGTTTCAATATTTCAGCCTCAATATTTTTCTGATCAGAAGTGATTGGAGCTTGTACGTCTTGAACTTCTTCTTTAACATGACGACAGTTCAATTCTTTTGAATCATTACTTTCATCGTCCCATCCTTTTCCAAATATTTCATCAAATGATTTGTAAAGTTTTGGTCCTTCTCCGCTTTGGCCCACAGAATTAGCATTTTTGATCAAATTTGGTGAAAAGAATGAAATAATAATTAATAGGCAAAATTTCATGTTATTTCTAAAATTTGTTTAAATAAAATAGTAATAAGATTTTTGGAAATATAATTAATTTTTATTGAAAATGTGCCCAATCAAATTGATTGACAGATTATTTCCACGTATTTATTCTTCTCTCCCTCAAATTTTTTTTGGCAAAATTCATGTAAATGCCCCCGCGTCACCCCCTCTCCCCCCAAAGAACGTCCATCCCATTTCGATCCAACATCTTTCCCTTTTTTCTATTGAATATTGTTGAGAATGTTAATAATTCTAGTAATTGTTATACTTGTTTCCTGAAAAGACCAAAACGTTCAAAGTCAAATTCTTTTAATTAATAAAATGCGAACAATTACAGGCAATATTATTTTGTTTAGAAAACCAAAAAAAATATACATATATGTCTTTTAATTTTTGAATTTTTAAAAAAGAAATTTTTTTTGAGTCCTCGTAATAGCGATTTCCGAATTTTTTTGAGGCCTTGGATTTGCGAGTTCCGAATTATTTTTTTTTT
>MEIZ01000088.1:50526-62243 GCA_001723225.1 Globodera ellingtonae | reverse complement strand
CCCCCGGGGGGGGGGGGGCATGTGATCTTAATCTGTGGAGTAATGTGTGTGATCAGATCCGGATTACGAGTCATTTGATCTGGCGCGTAATGTTCTGATTGACTTGGACCAGCGCCTGTGGACGACCGGTCGAGTCGAGCCTCGTCCGGGCAGAGTTCAATTGAAAATGCATAAATAAAAATTGTTCCTTTTTTTATGATTTGTCGCTTTTTACGTGGACACATTTTAATATTTTTTGAATTTTTTTTTTGAATATTAGCATTTAATTATTTGCGTCAGGAGATGATCCACTACTTGCTGCTGTTCTCGCGTCAGGGCAAGTTGCGCTTGCAGAAATGGTACGTCGCATACGCGGACAAGGTGGATCACTCATTGTTATTGAATTTGCTCGTGCCTCGTTTTTCGAATCTTTGTACCCTAAATTTTGGAGAAGCAGACCAAGAGCTGATTTGAAATGGGAAATTGATCACGATTAGGGTTGGGTTGAATCAGAAACTAGTCAGGGTCGGTGTTTTAAATATAACTGGATAAGGATTTGTCGAGAATCAAATCAAACTGTCATGATCAGAATTTAAATTAACAAGCGAAATTGATCGTGCATTGGACCCATGATCAGTGTTTTAAATTGATAAGGGAAACGGATTGGAGTCTGCGTTTGACATTGTACGATATATCAGAAATTAAACATGATCGGGGTTTAAAATTGCTCGGGATCTGGATTTCACAATGATCAGCATTTGAAAAACTGCTTAGATTTGGGTTAGAATTGACTTAAACATTGAATTTTGGATACTTCTTCGATTGGCCGCTTGGCAGACTTTTAATGATCAGCCCGTTCGATTTGATCAATTCTAATCGATCCTAAAGATTTGTTGTGACTTTTAATTTTAAAACCCTTTTCATATTTTTTATGATTCATTACCAAAAAATGCATTTGCTTTCAGCTCAAAAAGAAAATCACGCGCGAATTGATCACCACAATTTTGGCGCGGAAGCCGAAAATGTGCGCATTCCTCGAATACAAAGACATGAAAATTGTGTACAAACGGTGAGAGCATTTTGTGACAAATTTCTAAAATTAATTAGCGATTTCATTTTGTGCATTTTGTTCCAGGTACGCCTCGCTGTACTTTTGCTGTGCCATCGAACAGACGGACAATGAGGTGGGCCGAGTTTTTTTCTTCTTCTGATCTTTATGTGATTTCATAATTGAATCAGATCAGAATTAGTAACTTAACACTTGAATAAAATTTACGTAGACAATTTTCTAACAAATATTGATCAGGATTCATTAATCACCCGTAATAGTTTGGCCATAGACCAGAAAATCATGAACAGGCAAATCGAGTTTAAATTCTCATGAACTGATTAAGCAACCCCCATAAATATGAAATTGAAATGAATCATAAAATAAATGACCATCTCGAGAATGTTGTGGTTCAGCTGCTGTGCCTGGAGGTCATCCACCGCTACGTGGAGCTGTTGGACCGCTATTTTGGCAGCGTTTGCGAGCTGGACATCATCTTCAACTTTGAGAAGGCCTACTTCATACTGGAGTTCCTGTTGGCCGGCGAAATTCAGGAGACCAGCAAGAAGCAGGTGCTGAAGGCGATCAGCGCGCAGGATCTGCTGCAGGACGTGAGTTTTAGATCAAATCAGTTGCCGATCAGGCAGTGATCAGAACAAAACTCATTCCCACCATAGTGGGTTACCGTAATCCGTAATGACGAGGCAATTCCAAAAAAATCCGTCATCGTAGCCCAAAATGACGAAGCCTAAAAATGGGCATATGCCCTAAGGCGTAATTACGGGTTTTTGTGGGTTATGTGTCAACAAACAAAAAAAGTTTATTTTTTAATTAATAAAAAAACTGTTTGTAGCGGGTTTTCCGGGTCGTAGAATTCGAATCCGACCTTCATTTCGACCGATTTCGAACCCCGGACCTGAGTTCGAACATTTTCCAGATTTTTTTTTTCTTCGAATTTTGCCATTAAATCGTCGAAATGTCGATGAATTTGATGAAATTTTGCAAAACATGTTGAATTCATGCCACCAAACTCATATTCTTTAGCCTGCACAATGCGAATCAGAAAGAAAATTTAATGAAAAAATGCGAAAATAATGTTCGAATTCGGCTTCGGGGTTCGACATTGGTCGAAATGGAAGTCATATTCGGACACTACGACCGACCCCGAAAACCCATAGAAACACCCTTTTGAAACAAATTTTTTTTTGTTTTTTTTTGTTGACACAAAACCCACGAGGACCTAATTTTATGATCCCCACCAGCAGGGATGGGAGCCGACGACCTCAAAAAATTTCGGAAATCGGAATTCCGAGGCCTTAAAATTTTTCGGAAATCGGAAATAGGAATTCCGACGATCCCTGATCCCCGCGCTCAAACTCTGCAGTTTAATTTTCCCAGCGGCACAAAACAATTTGGGTTAATTTTTCAGGAGGAGACAACACAAGGACTGTTCGAGGACAACGGACTTGGCTGATCCTGATCACGGGGGATCAATCAATCTGATCAATACTATTTTATTTGCACATTTACTAATTAATTTTATAATTGTGTGTGTGTGTTTGTTATGCACGCGCAAGACCAGAACCACCACAGAGGGAGTTTCTCCGACAAAAACAAAACAAAAACACTCAAAAATATTCCAAAATTTTTTAACATTATTTTATTTGAATTGTTTGGATCAAAAAGTGATCAATTGGATTACCGTATTCGCTCTTGTAATCCCCCACTCTCTAAGAATCCCCCACTCTCTAATAATCCCCCCCCCTTTCTGAGTAGGTTGAAAAATAATCCCCCATGGGGATTACAACAGTGAATCGGTACCCCGCCCCTAACAAAAATCAAAAAACAAAGAGTTGGCGCCGTTCCTGTTTCCTACATAATGCTTATTAATCCTTTTTTATGTAATGTCTTTGTGGTCTATCTTTTTTCTATCTTCAATTTTTCCACTTTTTGTTCATAAAATAAGTACAATTAATGAACAAAATAATTGATCAGGCGGCTTAGAGGTTTTTATGTTTAAGCATTGCTACATTTTACAATTATTATTTCGCTCATTAAATTTTTTTTGTTTAAATTTACACAACTTTTTTCAAAGTGTCCAATGGAATTGCCGGAAACGACAACGGCGGCGGCTGATGATGATCAACAAAATTATGGGCAAAACAGCAACAACAACAGCGACGAGGAGTGCCATCGCCGCCGGCAACGGCGTTGTTGTAGCCGCCGGCGTTCCTTCACCATTGCGCCCATTGAGGGCATGGAGGTGGGCGAGCAAAAGCAATGCTTGTTGGCGTGTGGCATAGGACAAACTTTGTTGTGTAATGCCGGGAACTGATCGGGGTCCCAATTTTCTCGATTATTTTGGCTTTTAAATGACTGATCTGATTCAATCTCTATTGGAAAGTCGTCAAATCGCTTTGATCAAGCTGCTCTTCTTTTTTTGTTTTGTTAATTCATTAAAGCCCCCGAATTTGGATTTAATTATTCTGAGGTTTCAGTTAATTTCAAAATTCATAGCCCACTGAATTCAGACGTTGGATGTGTAAAATATTCAAAATTGTTAAATTGACGAATTTTCAAATTCGGGCTAATGCTTAGAAATCAGTCAAAATGAAGAAACAAAAAAAATACAATGCTACTAAAAAACGCTTAAAAATTGCAACAATTTTGGCCAAATGATTACAGTGGATGCAAAAGTGCCACCCGTCCTATGGCATTGATGGGGACATGGCTGCCAAGCGGTTACTGGAGGAGAAGAAGGTGTGCTGGTGGTGGTGTTGGAAGGGGGTGACACGAGACCAGTACTGAAGTGTCCACCCTGGGACTGAAAATCTTGGTCCCGGTTTATCAAAATTGCTTCAAAACTGGTCCCGGTTTACCAATCATTTTTTGTCCCGTAGTCCCGGTTTTTCACAAAAGTCCGTTGGCCCGCGTGCTAGCCTAAATTAGAGTATTTTGATTTAGTTTTAATTGGCATCGGCCAATTTTTGTATACTGCCTCGGGGGCAAATGTGAAAATCTTAGCCAACACAAAACGGGTTGCCGCGCGTTTTTGAATGCCGCAAATTTTTGAGACATTTATGCCACTTTGCTGTTTTCAGGGTCATAAATTTTATATACAATATAATTATATAAGGATAATAAAATTGGCCCACAAAATCCCGTTGCTCGCAGTTGACGCTGTCCCGCCGTTTCCAACTGATTGAGCGCGGTTACGTGCTCAAGTTGAAGAACAACAACAACAACAACGGGGAGCGCGAAAACGGCACTGGCACTGGCGCTGGTCAGCATCGAAAGCACGGCTGCGATTGCGGGTACTGATCGCGGGAACAGGCTGTCGATTAATTTGTTGTTCAATTTTGGGTTTGTCCCGACCCGTCGGTGGCGGAATGTCGGCGATTTTTGGGGAGTTATTTTCATGGCATTAACTTTCTGACATTGTCGAACTCCTCATTTCCAAGGCGTTTATTTAAAGGGAAAACAGTGCTGCCAGAGTTTTGCTTTAAAATTTTTAAATATTGAACTTGTCCAACTCTAGCTGCTGCAGGGGCAGCCTGTTCGACCAGCTGACCGTCCATTTCATTTCCGACGTTGGCAAAATGGCGCACACTGAGCAGGGCGCCGCTGAAGGAGAAGGTGGTGAACGAAGCCAGGAGCGTTGAGCTGTGCGTGCCAATGGCATTGCGCCCGAGGGCAGGCAAAGGCCCGCTGCCCGGCCCGGCCCGTCCCATTGCTGTGGCACATCACAAATATCATTTTCACTTTTGACTTTTTGCACTTTTTATTTTTTGTCTTTTATTTGCTTGTGTGTGTTCGCTATTTTTACATGTTGTTTTTATAGTAAATACCAAAACCTGTTCCAATATTTGACAAACATTGACTGGTCTTCTAAAGTATTATAATTAGAGACAAATCTCGACTCAAGATCTCGCTTGAATACAAATGAAGTTCACGAGATTTTTCAAGAATATCGACTCAAGATCGCGCTCGAAAGGCGCTCGAGATTCTCGATCTCGAGCCCAAAAAATTTTCACGAAAACACTGGTTTTCTTAACAAAGATTGCCAATTTTTGTAAAAATTTTAATTTAAAAAATAACCATGCGGCAGACAGCATATGGGTCAGACGCAAGCTTCCCAGCAATGAATTTCTTTCAGGGACATATGGTTGAGTCTAAAATACATTGAAAACGGGGGGGGGGAAATTTGGGGGAAAATGCCAGAGGGCACTAAAAAAATTTTTTCTGCAAAAACAGTGTCTTAGTGCTGCTCAAGGGCGGAGCCCAGCAAGGCTCTCAGAATGCCCTATTGTTATGGCAAATGCCATAATTTTGGAAATTTGCCATATTTCCACACTTGCCAATAATTCTCAAAAAAACAAATTGTTTTTTTTGAAAATCCCTTAAGAAAACTGCCATAAAAATGCCATATTTTTGACCCCTCAAAATCATTTAATAAAACAAAGTTTTTTTGTTGGTTACTGGATGTCCTAAGTAGGAACCGGTACTATTTTTTGAAGTTTTTAGGTATTTAAAAATCCGCTCCCCAGTCCTGAGCAAATTGGCATAGGGGCCGATCCTTTTCAACAATTCTGGCAGTTAGTTCGAGTGTTTTTTGCACAAGTTCTTCCTCAACAACCGGGCAGTTTCGCCGCCGAGACAGTCAACTCCGTCAATGGCCAGTTCGTAACAACAACAGAGGTGCCTAGATGAGAGATCAATTCTGTTGTGTCCCCGGGGATTTCCCAAAGCAAATGTGAACGTTGGGTTTAAATGAAAGTTTATTGAAGTGTAAGCAAATCAGGCAGGGAACCTGAGAGTGGTAAATGTGAGTAAGAACCTGAAGAAAATGGCGCAGGGCAAATTGCTTAAATAGTGGTCGATTGTGGGAGGGGTCGAGAAAACATTTGAGAGGGGACTGAGCAGAAGGTCCAGTTACACAAACATTGCTTAGGACAAATCGGCAAATGCATAAAGGGTTAAGGATTATGTTTTGGGTTTAGTGAAGGGATGAATGATGGTTTGTGGGAATTGGGCAAAAATAACATATCGAAGTTACAGTACTTTTAAATGTTGGATTCCACAAATTCTATTACCAAAAATATTCAATTATTCATTTTGTATCTGTTGAGTAGGGTTGGACAAGACCGGATATTATCCGGGTCCCCCGGATAGCGGTTCCACGGGTTCCTTGACACCCGGATACCGGTACCGGATAGTAATTTACAGCCGGATATCCGTCCGAATACCGGATAATAGATTTTTGGTAAATTTTTTAGAATTTTTACATTCTGTTATATAAAGCGTATAAAAAATCGATATTTGCCGATCGAGTTTTTTTGAGAATTCTGCTTTATTTTTGGGAGGGAGTGGTCGGCGGTTTCAATTTAGACAAACTCGAAATTAGCGCAAGTATAATTTTTTAGAAAATTTGAGCAATTTTTGTTAGGCCAATTGTTTTGTGAATTTGGTAACTAATTATAAAAAACAAATTACAGAAGCCCGTATCTCTATTTACCTAATTTTAATAGGAAATGGCAAAAMGTCACCCAAAATTCAAAAATTTTACTAGCGCTAACACCATCAAAAAAAAAAAATTTCTCCGAAAAAATACCACCATTAGGGGTGCTTAACCCGCCCGGATCCAACCCCCGGATACCGGGTATCCCGGATCCTGGACACACGGATACCGGTCCCGGATTTGCCAAAACACCCGGATACCGGTCCCGGATTTGCCAAAACACCCGGATACCGGTCCCGGATTTGCCAAAACACCCGGATACCGGTCCCGGTTCCGGTTCCGGATACCCGTTCTTGTCCAACCCTACTGTTGAGTATCTTTCTTTGTTGCCAATGGAATGAGTTAATAAAATTGGAGCTTAATCTTTCGCGCATTACAAAATGCTTAATCGTTTGTCAAAGAAAATTAAGAAAAAAAGAATTTTTAAAATTTGTAGCCAAAATGTTGCTTTTCGACTGGGTAGGCGAAATGTAACATTTCAGCTTTGTAGGCAAAATGTTGCTTTTCGACTGGGTAGGCGAAATGTAACATNTTCAGCTTTGTAGGCAAAATGTTGCTTTTCGACTGGGTAGGCGAAATGTAACATAGGCGAAATGTAACATTTCAGCTTTGTAGGCAAAATGTTGCCTATTTTTGTGCAATATATCTCATGCGTGTTGAAGAATGGTATGAACCAGCAGGGGGATGGTTGGAATTCCGATTTCCGACTATATTTTGAGGGGGGAGAGAAATACGTGGAAATAATCTGCCAATCAATTTGATTAGCATCCAGCCACCTTTTCAATAGAATTTAATTCTATGGCAGAAGATTTATTTATTAATTTTTATTTAAATGCAGTTTCTGCTATTAATTATTATTTCCTTAATTTCTGCAACATTTTTGATCCAAAATGCTAATTCTGTGAGCGAACGCGGAGAAGGACCAAAACTTTACAAATCATTTGATGAAATATTTGGAAAAGGATGGGATGATGAAAGTAATGATTCAAAAGACTTGAACTGTTGTCATGTTAAAGAAGAAGTTCAAGACGTACAAGCTCCAAACACTTCTGATCAGAAAAATATTGATGAAATATTGAAACAGAAATTTGATGAAATTTATGGTGAAAATTGGTCGGAAGACGAAAACAATTCAGCGCCATCCCTGGACGATCTTGATCAGGAAAATTCTAAGAAACATTTGTCTGATCAAAATAACTCAACTGATCAAGATGAGWMMGTTGATGAACAGCAAAATGAGWCCAATGAATGTGAAAAAATTGAGTCAAATCAGCAAAAARGMGAAATTATRCAAAAATTCCGTGAAATGAAAGAAAATTACCGGGAAAAAACAGGCGCACACTCAGCTAAAGAATGGAATCAAATTGACACAAAAATATCAAATGGTTTGGGTGTAAGTCGCACAAAAATTTATAAATGGAGAAAAGAATTGGGTTTAAACAAAAAGTTTTCTGAGTTAGAAAAACGGCAAATTTTGAAACAATTTGATCAGATAAAAAGCAAATGTAAGAAGGCAAAAATTAAAAACTCAAATCATGAACTTGATGGGAAGATTGCAAAGAAATTAGGCGTAAGTTCCAGCACAATTCGTGAATGGAAGCGCAAATTTGGCCTTTCTGTCAGCAACAAAAAGTTTTCTGATGCAACAAAAATTGTAATTTTGAAGAAATATGACAAAATAAAAGGAGAAAATCCGAAAATGAGTGATTGTGACATTGCTGATTTGTTGAAAATCTCAGGAAGCAATTTATGTAAATGGAAAAAACAATTTAAAGATGAAATTAAAAACGTTTAAAAATATACGGACTTTGTGATACACTCGAGATTTTTTGGTTGTGGTCGGACTATGTTAAAATTTTTTTAAGGAATAAATCGTTTCTTTAATTACATTTGTATAAAATTTTCTTATAAGGCTGGGAATTCTTTTTTATTTTTTATCGATTGCCTCCCAATTTTTTAAATTTTAAGCTCTTTGACCTTTTTTTCGTGATAAACCTCGAAGAATTTCAAGTTTTGATCGGCAACATGGCTGTATCGAAACTAAAAAAGGCAAAATTCGAAAACGGCAGTCGAAAATCCAATTTTTTTTTGAATTTTAAATATTTAAATTATATTGGTTGTAATATTCACTTTAAAAATTGAAGGTTGTAATATGTAGTCATCTTCAAACCATGCATATCAGGGAATGGGAGCCGACGACCTCAAAATTTCGTTCCGGGCTTTAAGTAATTTTCGGAAGTCGGAATTTCGGAGCTCAAAAATGTCGCAACTCGGAAGTCGGAACTTCGGAAGTCGGAATTCCGACCATCCTTGATGCATATTATACGAGGGTTTTAAATTTATCGCGTTGACAGTGTTTGTTATTCAATAATAAAATTTCTATTCTGTGATTGATTTTGCCAGAAAAAGGATCAACATTGTCTATATTTTGCTAAAAACTTGTGCAAAAAATTGCAAATTTTGTTAATACTTTTTGAAAAAAATATCGCAATTCAGAGACCTCAAAAATTTTTCTTTTCAAAAATTCTAAAATTAAATGAGATATATATATTTTTTGATTTTCTAAGCAAAATTATATGCCTGTAATTGTTCGCATTATTTTAATTTAAAGAATTTGGCTTTGAACGATTTGATCTTTTCAGGAAATCAATATAAGCATTGGATTAATAAACATTGGCTTTATTGACAAAAATTAGTTTATTACTAAAATTTTAAATTTTTTAACAAAATTTTAAAGGATTCTTAAAGAATTGCACGCAATGAAATATTGGCAATTTATTATCATATCTATTCAGCATTTTTGATCAAAAATGCTAGTTCTGTGGGCGAACATGGACAGGAATCAAAACTTTACAAATCATTTGATGAAATATTTGGAAAAGGATGGGACGATGAAAGTAATGATTCAAAAGACTTGAACTGTCGTCATGTTAAAGAAGAAGTTCAAGACGGACGAGCTCCAATCACTTCTGATCAGAAAAATATTGATGAAATATTGAAACAGAAATTTTATGAAATTTATGATGAAAATTGGTCGGAAGACGAAAACGCGGATGATCTTGATCAGCAAAATTCTAAGAAACATTTGTCTGATCAAAATAACTCAACTGATCAAGATGATAGTGTTGATGAACAACAAAATGAGCCCAATAAATCTAAAAAAAATGAGTCTGATCAGCAAAAACGTAAAATTATTCAAAGATTCCGTGAAATGAAAGAAGATTATAAGAAGAACAGAAAACATTCCAGAAATGAACATATTCAAATTGAAATAAAAATATCAAATGGTTTAGGGGTTAGTCGCACAACAATTTATAAATGGATCAAAAAATTGGGTCTAACAAAAGAAATAAAGTCTAAAAAGTTTTCTGAGTTAGAAAAACGTCAAATTTTGAAACAATTTGATGAAATAAAAAGCAAATGTCAAAAGGCAAAAATCAAAAGCGGTTCAAAGAATGAACTCGATAATAAAATAGCGAAAAAATTGGGCGTAAGTGCCTGCACAATTTATGTTTGGAAGAACGAATTTGGCTTTTCTGTCAGCAATAAAAAGTTTTCTGATGCAACAAAAATTGGAATTTTAAAGGAATATGCCAAAATAAAAGGGAAAAATCCGAAAATGAGTGATTATGGCATTGCAGATTTGTTGAAAATCTCAAGAAGAAGCCTAAATAATTGGAAAAAGCAATTTAGAGAAGAAATAAAGAACATTTGAAATATCAGACTTTGTCATAAATTACACGTTTATAATTAATAAAAAATAGATTTTGGGGATTCTAAACGCGAAAAAAATGCAGATTTTTATTTATATATAAATATGTTTGGATAAATTTTTTTGATCGACTTTGGGGGACTGTCCATTTTATGGTTTCTTTTGTATTTTTATCGATTGACTCCCATGATCGATCAAAGTCTTAATCGCCTATTTAATTTACAATTTCAATTTTTACTATTAAAAAAGTTTTTTATTTATTCACCTATTTAGCAAATTCTAGATTGTCACAAATAAATTTATGTTTTGTTTTTTATTTCCAATTTTTTTCAGTTGCAACATATTGCTTTTGTCAGATTTTTTGATTAATTTTTTTGACTAAAATATGATCAACCGCCATTTTTATGTGTGTTTTTGTCGCATTCATCCCTATCAGACGTGAACAAGATGATAATAACTCTTGAAGTGTTTAGAAACAAAATAAAATTTTGTACCTAATTTAAACAAATTTTTAGTAAAAATATTTTAATCCAATTTTCGAAAATGCTTGAACACTTTCAAAACTTTTAACTCTAAAGCAATCAATTAATTAACTAAAAATTAAATAAAATCCCTCAATTTTTAATTAACCCCTAAATAGGTAAATTTAAAACTCCTCAGTTCGTGATAATCACCTGAATTTCTACACTTTATTCACACAACAAATCCAATCAAAAATGTTTATAAATTTCTCACCCGCCGAATATCAAAAGTCTTAAGATATAGTAGTTTATTTTATATAATTTTTATATTTTATTGCATTGGAAACTTTATTAAACTCATTTTTTGGAAAGCACAAACTTTCAATCACAAAATAAGGCTTAGGGTTAACAAATAAAACAACGGCACTTTCTGGCAATTGCGTGGCAATTAATAAAATTAAATTACCCCCGAATTCGGCGAACAAACTTTTCGATATTTTTTAAATTTATTTTATTGCGTAGGCGCTTTTTAATTTTATAAAAAAAAAACAACCATTAAACACCATAAAATTCAGCAGCATGGCGGGCCTTCATGAATACCAACCATACTATTAATTAGTTTCTAATTAATTAAACTAAATCACACACGCCCCCCCCCTACCCCCTCCTCCCACAATTTCTGCCCCACATCCAAACGATCATCTATCAAGTTTGCCGTCCGTACCCCCACCGTTCCCAAAAAGTCCCATTCTCAGAGCTCAGAGAGCCTCCCACCTATCAACAGCAAGCAGCACACCCAACGTTTCCGCCCCCTCCCCTTCCCCCAGTTTCGACCATACAATAATATAACCATGAAGCAATTTTCGTGGTGCATTCGACAAACAATTGATGCTGTCTCTTATACACATCTAGATGTGTATAAGAGACAGTGATTACAGTGGATGCAAAAGTGCCACCCGTCCTATGGCATTGATGGGGACATGGCTGCCAAGCGGTTAC